>CAAKHC010009392.1:15715-37309 GCA_901007825.1 Macroramphosus scolopax | reverse complement strand
CGTATGTTTTTTACTTTTCGATTTCTCCGCCAAAGAGCTGTTCCTCCCTCAAATCTTCTCCTAGCATACTATAGCTGCGCTATGACCCGCCTTAAGCTGCCTCTGATTGGTTTGTATACGTGGTACCTTTCGTTGGGTTGACTAGATTTCCTGACTCAAACTACGGCAATCCTCAAGCAAAAAGTTATGAAAATATGTAATTAAATTAAAAAAATATAAAGTAGTGAGAGGGGGAAAAAAGCGTGTGAAATGGTGTGGCGTGAGGCGTGTGAAGAAGTGAAATTGCGTGATTCTCACTCTCAAAGGGTGAGACTTGGCAGCTCTGATATAACCAAAACATGTTTATTTTGACGGCGCTCAAAGGAGCTCTGACAAAACTTTATTTGCAAAACCAGACATTGTAATAGAGACTTTGTTAAATTTTCTCTACATCAGTTATTTTGTACATTGTGCTGCTCAATTTGTAACGCACCATTGGTTGCTTTGTAACACAAAAAATAATCGATCCTTACAAAATATAAATGAAATTGCTCTCTTCTGAATGCTGATGTTTTATTGTACTGTTATAATTTGGAATGGTTCAATTCATTCTTGTTTTATTGGATTTTTATTTAAATACTGCACAAAGAATGACTCTCATTCTGAACAGTGATTCAACTTGAATGCATTACAACACTAGTACACGTATCAATATATCAGTAAGAAGCAAGTGCCCATTTGAGTGCCTCAGTGTGTACTTATATGTCCTCCTCGTCATTTAAGACAAGTATTGATAATAATTAATAAAAGGTATTCTATTTAAATAAGTACATGATTACTGTTTGGTTAATGCTGAAATGCAAAAAAACAACCTCAAGACAATAGTGATCCAACAAAAGCTTTGCGGTTTTATTTGGCACAAGAATACAATATAAAAGTGTAAAATTCAAAATATTGCTTTTAAACATGCTCATGTCCCCAGATCATGCACTGACCCATATGTCGTCTGGAGGTAGTCTATTACAGCTGAGGTACTGGATAGTGAATTGAAAACTTTTCTCTCAGGCTGGGAGCTAACCCTCTCCAGCATGTAGATAAGATGGTGGTGGAAGCAGGTAAATGGAGTGCCTTGCTTTAAAGAAATGTCCACCCAATCCCATATACACTGCAAAGGTGTATCCTCATAGCCGGCGAACATGGCCGGATTAGAAAGCAACCCCCGCGCAGCCATCACACCTTTAAAAGCAAACACAAACAAACAAGAGCTTAACTCAGTATAAAGGAAGAGTCTAAATTATGCACCTTTGATTTTGCTTGAAACCAACCTACCATCAACACCAGTGAGCTGATGAGTGGACTCTACATCACGTAGGTACTTTATGTCCCCATTGGCAATGACAGGGATGGACACACTGTCTTTGATTGTCTTTATGGCATCGTAGTGGACGGGTTGGTGTCGCTCCTCTGAAGTGCGGCCATGGACTGTTATCCATGACGCGCCAGCTGCCTCAGCCTTCTGGCACAGATCAACTGTCCTTCTCAGGTCCTTGTGAATTCTGTGGGTGAGGTGAATTTCTTTATTTCTTATCAACATAACAATGCTGTGATTTTAACACAGTAAGTCACAGATAGACCACAATTAAAATAAACCACAATCACAGTTGCTGTGTTTGATGAATTTAACATGGATTATTTTTGCTTGAGTCTTTCAATAACCAAATATTAACTGTTTCAGCCTTTTTACCTGATTTTGATGGAAGCTGTATAGTTTGGATTGTCCACTTGGTTCCTGACAAGTCTGACCATGTCTTTAACTAGTTCAGGCTTGTTGATAAGGCAAGCACCATACCCTGCGGACATGGCCCATCTGAAGACAGATAAATAAAAAATATATTTGAGTAAGCAACTTGATATGACCAAGTAATACTATGTGACTGGAGGGCGAAATGTATCACTGACTACTGTCAGTAGTTGCACCTCTGTGGGCAGCCGCAGTTCAGATCAACACCATCTGAGAAAGGTGCGACCACGCAGGCTGCATCAGCCAGAGTCTGAGCGTCATGGGCAGCAAACTGCACTATCAGGGGTCTGTCAACTGTGGAGGAAATATAATTAACACAGAGCTAAAACATTGCCACCTTTGCAGAATGATTTAATGCTTTTCATTAGAAATAGTGGTGAAGCTAGTAGCCGATCATGGCAGTGCACTATTGCTACTTACACTCATTGGTGGTGAATTCACTGTCTCTGGCTTTGACAGATCGCATGAAGTCAGCAGCAACTATCATAGGGGTGAAGCAAATATCACAGTTGTACTTCCTCACCAGGGATCTGAACGCCAGCCTATAGAGAAATCGTAATAACACTGCATTAACTGTTAATTCTCACTTGTTGTGGCGTGTTACATCACGTTTAGTTCTGCAAACATGAGCAAATTATTAGCTAACATTGTAGGGCTATAATAAACAATTCAACTTACTTTGAATATCGAACCATCGGAGCACATATCTTCAGAACTTTCCCCCCTTCAAACATCTCCATGACGCTGCTGCCATCAGTAATGGTAGTCTTCATTCTCCTTATCCACTACCGGTGCCAGTTAGCATAACAAGCTAACACGCTCACGATCAAAGTTTATATTTTACGGATAAACTATGCCGACTGAAGTCTATCAAATTATGTGAAAGAAAATAAATAAGAGATTACCGTAGAGTAATGAACTGACATATGTAGATTTGAAATAAATAGGAATACAAATAGAGTTTAGTTAGGACCGACGTTTATGCCGACGTTTCCATCCACCATGCTGAAATGAAATGTGGGCGTGTACTTGACCTCTGAACCCTACGTCATACTACGTCAATCGCGCAAGGCTCTGGTCATTGCGTATAAATTCATTCATCCAATGCTGCGTTCACGTCCTGTGGAATCGTTGTTCATTAACTAAAAGCCCACTACAGCAACAAAATACTGCTTTCCCTTAATATAATGTATTTATCAATAACGCGCATAAAGAGGCCTCATTCATCACTCATGGGACGCAAACACATTCATTGTGTTGAGCAATGACTGATAACATTTATCCCAACGTTATTTTCAGACTTATTAAGAGCAACCATGGAAGCTGCAGGGATGAGCCTAATTCAAATTTGACAAGTATTTTTGCAGGTATACCTTCAGGAAATATGTAGGCCCCATACGAACAGAAAACAGGTCTGTGAAAAGTTATACCTATGTGAATCTTCTTAAGTTGAATTAATTGTATTGAGCAGAAAGACAAAAGGTGACATGTAGTTATTGTACAATAGGTCACACAATTCCCCCAATATCTAAGCTCAGGTTCAGACAGCCAATGGATGAGGCATCATCTGGCCAACAGATTTTACCTAATGGCACACAGACATGCACGCAAGCACACACGGCAGTGAAGCCGTGTCAGGACACCCACTAACCTGCCCATCTGGAGAAACTTGGAGTTAACTTTGCTTAAGTACACTTTGTCATAAAAGATTTACCAAAAGTCAGGTAAGTAAAATATCCACTTTTATTAACAGTGAAATTTGGCAAATACTCTCGAAAAAGATTTCTTAAGAGTCGATATGGCTGATAACTAAACAAGCATGGAATAAATAATAAATCTCCACTGTCTTTGTATCCCAGTCTCACCTGTGTTGTACAGTAGACAGAAAATATAGATTCTTTATATATTTATAGTTATAGATTTGAAGCACTCTCTTGAAAGAGAGCAAGTTGTCTGTGCAGATGAGTAATTTCTCTCTCTGGCCACTGAAGGGCATCCAAGCAGCACAAACAAAAAGTTACTTATACATCCACAAACCATGAGAACAATTCTTACTCTGTGCAGACATGCATACCTATCACTGCCTGTGAAAGAAGATAAGGCTCATTTTGAGAACTTGTTACTGAGGTTGAAGGCTGTGCACAATTACCCTCACCTTATCAAGACAAACAACTGTTGAGTTAATGAAGATTTTATTTCAAAACCAGCACTTAAGTGACAAATATTTAAAAAAAAAAAGAAGCATCAACAGATACTCTGATGAAGCCCAACAAAGGCATCACAAAAATATCCCTCGACAAGACCCGTTAATCAGCTTGATAAAATCTCAGATCCTAAAATGTCAAAGGAATAAATATAACTCTCAAATCAAGCCATGGAAAGTGATAGCAGTGGAATGCAGCTTGTTAATTACACTAGTAAGCCAGTGAGTGACATCAAACATACTATCCCCGTTTCAGTAAACTCCGCACTCATGTTCCATCTCTACCATCTACTTAGAAATCGGTTTGTATCAGTATACATGTCAAATTGAGCAGAAAAGTTCTCAGTCTAGCAACAACACATTATATACAGAAACACACAATACCCTGTGAATAGACAAAATGTGAGTAGATTATTTTCGCCACATTGTTTGTACAGTGTGGATAACTTTTAAGCGAGTGATTTTCTTAGCATGCACCCAAACTCAAGCACCACATTGCTCTTCTCCTTCCCTTGAACCATAACCTAAGCTAGCAGTGAACTCTTCTTCCATTTAAACAAAATATGTATATGTACAGAGGACCCATCACTACATTTTAAAATCAGTCACGGTCATATGGCAAAAAAATATATTCTCCATCTCTGTCCACATGAGTTAAGTCTACAGCCAAATTAAAAAAAATCACATGAATATGGCCCTTGGCATTGATTAGAAGATTAATTCCAATGTATGAATCCTTCACTGGCAGGGATATCAACATATCAAGGTAATGTCTCATCCCTGCTATCTGAAACATGACAGAGGTTCCCTGTGGATTTTGTCTGTGGCTATTCATATGGACGGACAACACAGCAGGTCTATGGCAGCAAGCCTTGGTGGAGCTACAGTATTGGAGCCATGGGTACTGCCACCTTTCCTTGTCCCCTGTCCCCCCCCTCACTGAGGTGGCTTTCTGCTGCCAGACGCCTCCAGCTCAACACTGGAAAGGAATCGTCTGGCTAGTCGGTGGCAGTCATAGCTCAGCTCTGTGGTGTACATGGCGCTGGTTTTCTTGGGGTAGATGATGGTGGTGCTCTTGAAGCGCTGCAGACGATGGCGGGGCTGGAAGTCAAGCTGTGTCTTATAGTGGCGCCAGGTGCTGTGGGCCATGGTCATGATGGTCTGCCTGCAGTGTTCAAGGCCCTGGCCCATTGGCTTGAGGGCCAAATCCTGAATGAAATGGCGGTCAGAGTCATAGTGTACAGATGAGGTGTATCTGTGGAGGAGGTAAGGTGTTAATTCAGCATAAAAAAAAATACTAAAGCATTCATTTTCATGGTGTTCTTGGAAAGCATGAATATTCCTAATTCTTAATACACACAATGCATCCTAGAACTTGGTTACTGTTGCCTACACACCTAATTTCCGTAGGAGGTAATGGATCGAGTGCTATACCCTCCCCATAGGACAACGGCTGCAGCTGCAGGAAAGACCCGGTGGGTAAAACTGGAACCTGCAAAGAAAAAGAAAAGTGTGCACAAACAGAGATTAGGAGGCAATAAAGTACTTCTCAATGGCCCAGTTCAGAGGAGTGACCCACTTTCCTCATTTGGCCAGAACATGCAACAAGCACTTACAGGGATGTCTAAAGTGTTACTGTCCAAGAACAATCAAGCAGTTGGTTCATGTGACTAAAAGTTGGCTCATGAAGAGTCCAAACTACACTGTGGGTACTGTTAAATTGTTCAGAGAATTTCCTCCACTTATTCTCCAGTAAAGCACAGCAACGCATTTAGGATTACTACCATTCAACATTTTTCTTATGCATGTATAGAAATTCATTTACGCATGTTATATTAAACTCTCATGACAAATTGCACATTATGGACTGCTTTTATTTAAATTTCACTGCGCCAGAGATACATGTTAATTGCCCCCCGTTACAGGACGTAGTTATTCAGTCGTTACCTACCAGGGAGCCCCTTCCCTCGTCCTCCGACACCGGGCTCACAGCCCCGGCTTTCTCCGCACACGCAGGTAGCAGCCAGGCGCTGGGACTCGGGCTCGGAGGTAACCCAGAGTCCGGGCTGTCAAGTCCTCTGTCTGCCCTGCAGCTCATGTCCAGTGGGTCCTCTTCACAAACATTTGGCAAGTTCAACCTGCCAACCATTTCTAGTGAAAAGTTGCTAAACTCCAGCGAGCGAGGCGCGTGTTGCGACAGAGAAACGTTTCCAAATTGTAACCGTAGTTCCTCTTGTGTTTCCGTCCCCCGGTGTTACTGCCAACCTCTTCCCGGACAGCGAGCACGGCTGCCCGCGGTGACTATCCACCGACTGGGGGGGTTGTGTCAGCACCCCGACTGCCACAAAGCGAGTGAATAAAAGAAAAACCAAACGTGTGCTTTACTTTGGCATTAATACAAGAACAGCCCCACAGTACACAAGTAAAGGGATAATTCAGTTGTGACTGTGCAGGAAAGAGAAAGGCTGTGCGGCTCCCACTCCCCGCGACTCCTCTTCAAACTTTTCCCTCAACGGAGCCTTCAGATCCATAAACACGGAAAGGAAACGCCCTTTGAAGCAGTTCCTCGCCGCTGATTGGCCGAGGGATCCGGGGTAACCAGACACGCGCCCAGACATGGGAACTCTTCCAGCCCCTCATTCAACATAGACCTTCAACGTTGATGCTTTTTCCAAACGTGCAAACTGATGCTGTGTTTACCCATTTAAAGAAGCACAAGGGATCATCTGTGGTTTTTAATAGTGTTCAAACAACTGCCTGCCTATAATACAATTCAGACCATACAGACATGTGTTTGTACCCGAAGGCAGGAAAGAACTTGAAAGAAGTCGTGAATATACGGTATATTGTTTTAATAAATAGTCGTTTTTATTGTCATCCATTATTGTGAGTTTACTGTAGTTGACATTGGCCAGTATGTTGTGAGGAGGCAGCAGCAGAGAGTGTTGAAGTGTTGAGACAAAGCCATCTTGTTCTGTCTTGGTTCATCACCTCCACCAGGAAGGTTAATGTTTTACCGTCAGCGTGCGTGCGTGTGTGTGCGTGTGCGCGTGTGTGTGTGTGTGTTGTGAGCAGGGTTAAGCAATAACTACCCAGCCCTTTGTCATCAAACTGGTTGGAGAGATGGAAGGACCCATTACATTTTGGGACAGATCAATTTAAGAAAGCAAAAAAAACCAGCTGCTTCATGTTTTCCAAATTACACAGCATTATGTAATTGAGTTCAGACAACACAGCGGATCTTCGAATGGATACTGTGAAAGGACATCTGAGTGAAGATTTAGATTTTGGGAGTCGTTATCGTTGGATTCATTCATGGAACCCTTCATATACACTAGCAGCCCCAATGCCATCCGTTAAATGGATGGCAGAAAAATTTGAATTTAATTTGAAAATAATATAGCACAGAGAAGTCACGACCACCCTTGAAATACATTATAGTCAGACAACATCATCTTTAATTAACAGTAGGCCACCCGTAATCATCTCGGATGGCCAGCGGCTGTGAAGAGAATTAAGTTAACATCACTATTCGTTCTTCTGAGTACGAGAAAACAGTTCAGACATTAGTGTCATGATAAGAAATGTAGGAAATTACAGAAATAGATGACTGTACCAACACCAGGCAGCGGTTGAGGAGGTTTTATTCATTATCCAGAGTCAGCTTGGGTTCATTTCTGTGAGTCAGAAAATTCAGTCAGCTTGTTGTTTTACTTTTACCACCCGAATGCAACAGAATGTCTTTGACATGTTTGACTTCATGAGAGGTGGAGATCATCCTGGAAATCTGTGTTTGGAAAGTTTTTCCTGGGTTGTCAGTGTGTGTTTCTTCACAGTCTCTTCTTGATGAGTTTCTCTAGTTTGCGTATGCGGGAGGACTCCTGCTCAGGGGTGGGGGCGTTGAAGGACAGGGATGGGCCACCGTCAGCCCCGGAGGGTGGAGTGGGTAACCTCTGTCTGAAGAGGTCAAGCATGCTGCTCTGCTCACTGCGCTTCAAACCCTACAAGTAAGTACACACCAGAAAATGACAACACATCAATGAACCTGAAGGAATAAAGGATGTAGCCTCTGAGAACTATGAGTGGGATGAAGTGGGATTAGTTTGTGAGTACATGAAATAATGAGGAAGAAAGGCAAAGCTCCTCTGTGAAAGGAATAGAGGCAGATGAGATATGGAAAAGGCAGCAAACAGCTAGTTTGGCTTCGTCGCCCATCGCTTTCGTCACTGACAGTTGGTCCCTCGTAGACTTTCAAGGCTGTGGTTGCCTGGGAAATCTCTGGTATATTTCCTCTATTTCTCTCATCCGTCTGTCACCGGTGTACTACATCGCTTCGCATATGTCGTTGCTTCAAATTACTCATTGTTGACGGTCTAGCTGCCAGAGACCAGCGAGACTTTGGTACACTAAAGCTCTGGGCAGTCTGGCCTTTCCGACGTAGTCATTATACTACGCAGTAATTCTTTTCCTGTTGCACAGTTTGTTTCCTTCTTACAGTGTTTTTTTGTTTGTGGTCTTCTGCCTGTTTTGACCTTGTTGTGCATGTCGAAAACTTTTCAATATAATGATGACACCCAAGCTGGCATTCTGATTTGCACCGCAGTCCTGCATCTCTATTGGAGACCAGGTCCTTCATGTGAGGAAGAGGAGTAATCAACAACTTAGTGCTTACGGTTCGTGACAACAAGCATGATATGCTCTCGCCTGGTTGTTGCTTACAATGGATCACAGGCAATAACTTGAGTTGTTCTCAACTTCCTCCTGAGGTATTGTTGGCATCATTATGTGTATGTGTGTGTGTAGAAATAGTTACTATTTGTAAGCAGCCTATTACGGAATGCACTGCACTGCTAGTCCTGCATATAACCCCCTTATAACCACAACACTATGTTTTCAAGCCTGCGTGTCTGTATGGATTAAACAATGTTTTCTTTGTTTGCAACATGAGTGAGTTGCAGAGATGCTGGTGGGTGGATTTATCTTTTCCAGGGGAGCCCTGCAGAGCCAGGCCCTCCCTGTTTCCGGTCTTTGTGCTATGCTAAGCTAATCAGCTGTAGAGAGCACACCAGCAGTGGAGCTAATTTAAAAAAACGTCAACAAATAATTTAAATTACTGACAGAGTCAAACGAACTAACCTTCATGTCGAGAATCTTCTGGAAGGTCTCAGGATTGCCATCAGCCAGGAGCTTGATATAGTTATCAACAAACACCACGGGAGGTTCATGTGGGGCCATCACCACCTGCGGAAAAGAAGTTTAATGTTGGTTTCAACCACCCCCACTTTCCTGTGAACCATCATGGGGCAACACAAGAGATCTTTAAATGATCCCACATGGTGCAGCTAAGGCCCAGATGAGGCGAAGGGGGGGGGCCCGAACTGACAGAAACAATGGCCCTAGCCAACTAGCAGCCTCCTCTCCTTTTATTTCTTCCTTTAAGACACATATTCTTCCATACATGAGTGGTAATTATTTTGGTGGAATAATGAGTCTGGGCAAAATTGATCAAACGCCAAGTCAATGCATAACAGTTAAAAGTGTCAAGCTTTGAGGATTAGATTCTCTAGATTTGATGGTTTTTAACAGTAGAAAGTGTGTGGAGAGCATGGATCAGATAGCATTTCTTCCAGCCACTACAAAGCAGGCAGACCAACACATGGCTGACAGACCCCCTCCTCCCATCCCAGGCATACATGTGCAAACAGGGACAATCACTCACTGTTTCTTCTCTTCCTTCACATTTTAAAAAAGGAACTATCCGTCTTATCAAGCTCCACTGCTCTTTTTGTTCAATGTACACAAATGCATGAGAAGGTGAGTTGCCCGGAGAGGAAGAGGGCTGAGGAATTAGAAGCAGGGCAGAATTTAAGAGATAAGCGGGCATGAGAGGCTCAGGATTGTGTGGAATTCTTTACTTTCTTACTAGACCTGCTGACCAAGTGATTTACATAGCAACTGTCCTGGAGCCAGGCCAGGGGAAAGGCCTGTGGGGACCTTGTAAAAAAGGGGAAGAGGGAGTTTAAGAATGAAAAAAAAAGGGAGCGAGCAATAGAACGAGGAGGAGGAGGAGGAAGAGGAGGGAGAGCTTTCAGGCTGAACAAGGGTGGGAAGTGGGGGGTTGTGTTTTTAAATACACCCCAGAAGAAAACTTCAGAGGTGGGAGAGAGAGCTGGAGCTATGGTGGGCTGGGCTGGGAGAGCGTGGAAAACAGCCACGTCTCACAGGCATCGTCTTGGCCAGAAGAGGCCGTCTCAGACAGACAAACAATTCTATGTACTTTGAACTGGCTCACACAACAGCTTCAATTTATTAACAGAAGGATGAGGTCTTAACTGGAAACTTTCGTCTGTGAACCGAACAAAATGTCATCAGATAAAACCTGCTTGATCAATATCCTTGGACCAGATGATTTTCTGTGTCAATCAGTGACAAAGTACCACACGACTCCTTCAGCTCTACAGAGCCTTTTAGCATCTTTCAGCTCATTGTTTCAGTTTATTTATAGCTCACTTCTTGCTTCAGCATCTTTTACAGACTCACTCGTAGCAAGCTCAGATAATCCAACAGCAGTGTGACAAAGTTAGCTCTTGAACATTGTGGGGCTTTTGGCAGCCGAGGAGCGGCGTGTTTTGTGATGTCGGTGGAGATAAAATGCGGCTTAAGCAAGAGTGAGTACGGGATGTACGTGAGTCATTTGGAAAAAACATTTAGTGTTTGGAAACAGTCTACCCCACATGCATGATTATGCTGGTCTATGTGTGCTAGATGTATAATATAGATAGACAAATGCCTGCTAACACATTAGCCATAACAACTTAATAAAAACGGACGGTGTGCCAACATGTTCTGCTTCTCTTAATGTACAAGGAGTCCAAGTACTCCCATTATCCCAAATGAGCTGCATTATCTTGGTGGGGGTAAGACAGATTTAATTTCAAGTCACAGCATCACAGAGTGTAATTTAAAACTACTGTTGAGGCAACTTAGATGAATTCTTACATTGATCTTTCTTTCCGCAGGTTTTGTCTTTCAGAAGATTCAGTTTCAGCCCAAGATGGAAGCAATTACCTACGAAGAACCTTGATGTTGCATTAAGTCTTTGCTGGCCACATTATAAAAGAATCTATTTTAGAAAGTGGGCTCTCTCTTTCCAAGGCTAAAGGCCTTCACAGAGGAAACAGTCGTACAGCTCCTTTAAAGCAGTTCTAGTGAGATCCAGCTCTGGAGAACTTTAATTCCTTCCTTCCTCTAATGTAATGCCTGGTTGCAAATGGTGTTTTGTAGAATTCTTAGTGATACTAATAACAACCCTTTATTATTAGTATTGCTAAGAATTCTGTTCTATCCGATGTTTTTTATATTCTTGTGTCAAACTTCTCTCCTCGACAATGATTATGCTGTTTTCTGCTGTCACAGTCTGGAGTGTGACTCACTCGGAGTCCGCCACGCAGTGCCAGCTATGCCTCAAAGTTCTTCAGAAGCCGAATAGATCACATTCCAGCTGAACGGGCGCCGCTGGCAGTTGTATTCAACAGACATAGTGGGTTGATCTGAATGCGTTCCATAATTCCATAAGATGAAAGTCCCTTTTATGCATGGGAATGCATGTATGTACAGAACATTCAAGGCATGTTTTTTCCAGGGAACAAATACAAGGCCATGTGGATGTGGAGCAGCGTGCATCCCAGAAGTCAATCAATTAAGAAAAGGTGAGAAATGTCTGCAACACAGGATGCCTGAGACAAAACAAAAGCTTGAGTGTCCAAAGTCAGGATGTAACAGTTGTTCAAAAACTATAAATAAAACATATTTTGCTTGCTGCCAATGCTCCACTGGCATGGCACGATTAGAGCAGGTCATACTGACTGCTATAAACATCCAGACAGGACAACCACAATAACTTTAGGAAGGAAAGAGGGACTCCAGGGAGTCCAAGGAAAATGAAGGGACATGCCGGCGTGCACGCAGTGTGTGTGTCTGCATTTCTCTACACTCCAGGGACAAGTAATTAGGGTGGGTTAATCTATGGCACACTCATACCAGCGTCCTCCAGGGTCTCATAAGGTTACTGCTAGACAAGGCCTACCGTCTTGTCCTCTGCCGGTGAGTGTTTTCGTGAGAAGACGCATGCATCACTTAATTTACACCTTTTCTCTGGCTGTAGTTCAACAACATACTGTGTGAAAGAATATGTTTGTGTCTCATTTATCCATTCCGATTCCCTAAAGTGCTAATAAAGTGCTATTGTGAGGCTAAAAGGCACAATTAAAAGGCTATTCTGCCCAAAATACACTCTCGGTAGATATGCTTGAGTGACTCAAGACAAACAGTTTAATAACGTCAAACCACCAACACTCAGAAGTGGAATGTTTCAGTCTACTGTTTCTAACGACGGAGCCTCAGTCGGTGGAAAAAGCAGTTTGCTATATGTTGTGCAAAGCTAGTCAAGTACACGTGTTAAAACCATGGTTCAGTGTTTGACAGAATATGTCAGAGTTTCAACATTAAATCAGTTAAATAGCAAACAGCAGATTCAAAGCACCGCACAAAAAGAGGTCTGTCAAAAGTGCCGAGCCTTTAAAGGTCACAAGCTGAATCTTTGGATGTTTAAATGGCCGGCATGAATTCAGCCACACAAGTTTAAATGTCATAAGATCTGAAGTGTCTCTTAAAGATTGAGTAACTCTGGTAATGTGTTTAAGTTTAACTAGACTCTATTTACAGTTGAAATCAAGTTCTGACTAAAGTCCATCAGTTAAAGATGCAAGATCAATGTGAGTTTACATGTGAAAAGTAAACTGTTTAAATTCAGCTCTATTGCAGCAAGTGTTTTTCAGACATGTATCTACGGAAGGTAGGTGGAACATAATCCCGATGCTCCATCTTACACATGACATGTTAACTACTTGACATTACACTAAAGTTACCTTAAGTATCATCTCTGCACGAGTCATGCCTTTCACCACAATCTTGGTGTAGCTCGCAGGGGCCTTGCGGAGCACCTGGGAGCCTATGGAGGGCAGATCCAGCAGGACGGTCTTCAGAGAGTGGGTATCCAGGAGGAGCTGAGGTGGAGATTCACAAAACAGAAACTCTGGCATATAAGAGCTGGTATTCAGAAGTTAACATGTATGCTGTAATGATGAATAAAATGCAGCTGTAGCTCATAGTAGCATGAATTAAACGTACTTGTTCTGCTCCCACCATGCTGATCGGTTTACATCGGAACAGGTGGTTGATAAATTTGGGGATGAAAGAGCTGAGAAAGAGAGAAGTTACAAACATATGAACTCATGAACCTTTGATTGTAGCTTATGGGGATAGAAATAGGAAGGAAGTATATGCGTTGTACTTTGTGAACTTGATGCAGAACTGTGTGAAGTATTTGCGTGTGGAGGCCAGATTGTCTCTGATGATTGGAACATTCTGCTTAATGTGCATGATGATTGAAGTCACATAAGGACTCTGGTCCCCCACGTGCTCCACACTCTGCCACGGCATCTGAGAGGGAAAGATAAAGGAGAGAGGGAAGCGTTAGCCTCAGATGCTACACACAACAAGTGTGTGAATATTTCTAATCATTTCATACAAGACATTCACAAAATCAGCAGGTCATGTGGCCTCTCCATTGACTGCATTCTCCTTTTAGACATACAGAGAGTTGAGATCAGTGTTGTATGAGAGCTGAAACGTGTGTCCAACCTTGCTCATAGCAGTGAGAGCAGGGTCACAGGCAGCATCGAGATCTTGAACAAGTAGCTGGATACTGTTTGAGATCACACTGCCAAGAAAAATAAAATGACAAAATTAAAACATGCGCACACATAATAGAAGGCAGCTCTTGTTTAGAGGAGTCAGTGGCGCTGCTGGTTTGCATTTGTCACTTACGTGCTGAATGTATCCATCTCCCCAGTCAAATTAATCCTCTCCACCAGGACTTTATCTACTTTCTCCTTTAGCTTCTCCTCAAGCTGTAACACATATGAATGAAAACATGAATGCCGAAACTCACAAAAGACTTTCTTTGTATGACTATATTTTGGAGGACAGCAGATACAATTGCAGATAAATCTTTAGTCACAGCAGAGGAGACAAGTGCAAGTCATGTCAGATATACAGATACTCCTGTTCAATGAATTTGTGTGTTTGAGTACTGGCCTGTTGTGTGGTTGCCAGGCAGTACTCAGCCGTGCTAAGGATGCTACAGATCAGGCATAGCTCGTCCACAGTGAACTTGGCAGCTTCCGAGCCTTCCTTCTCCTTCAGCAGACTACTAATGGTGAGACCCCCACTGTTACTGCTGGACCTATAAAGGGAGAAAGATCGACAGAGGGGGAAGAAGAGAAAAGAAAAAACATCAGGAAAACGGAAAGAGTGATGGGTCCAATCAGTGATTGATTATTTTTATAAATTCTGTTTCTGATCTGGTAACAGCAGAGAAGATGATAAATGAGTCCACTGATAAATGATATATTTCTAGAGTGCTATTTGTTCTTGAAATAAGACATCAGTTTCATTTTGGTGACAGCTGTTTTCAGTCATGTGTGATTAAACCGTTTTAAAAGTCCTTCTACATTGGGGTCATAGGTTATTCCACTGGGGTCAATTATAGAGTGAATTAGGAGCAGCAGGGGTTGAGATGACCTGCTGCATGGTTGTTTTAAGACTGGCTGATGCGTACCCTCTTTGCTGCTGAGCTTAAAGAAAAGCGCTGCGGGGATTATCTTTTGAAACCACAAGTAAAGAAAGTAATTTGTAGTAACTGCAAGCAGAGACCATTGCAGGGATTCTAACGGCAGCCTCCACATTAATGAAGATAACGGAGACGCAGCTAAAACCACAACATATTTCAAGTTCTTTTTGAGGGCGCCTTTCAAAACCTCACAAATATCCAATTCAAAGCTCACCACATTGTGTCTGTAAGTGTGCACACTTGCAAAGAGACTCAGGGCATCTTTATATGTCTGAGAATATGGTATACATTAGTCAGCGAGCACAAGTGTGCAATTGGCATGTATGCGTATCAGAAACTGAAAGTTGTATGTCACAGCTAGTGATGAGTTCTCATGTGGCCCATGAGTCAGACATGTTTTTGTTGGTAGTGTATAAGGTTCTGCTGAGACATAACCAAATCCAGATCCCACATAGCATGTCGCCTCAATCCATCAAACACTGCGAGGACTGAAAACATTCAGTTTGGATCCGAGGTCCTAAACAGCTGCCTCGCCATGCCAGAAACGGCAAAAACTTTATGGGCAAATATGGGCGGGTCATCGCTTGTATATGAAAAGTTAATCCAATATAAACCTCTTAATAAAATGTCCATAATGTTGTTATTGAAATTCCATGATACACCTGCATTGTAGGTAAAAACCTGCAACTTGATAACTAAAACCTCGGAAACTATCAATAATATACCAATAATGCTAAGTTTGCAAAAATTTTTTTTTTGGTAATATGGGTCACGTGATACTTTTTGGGGACCAGAACTAAACCAGTCTTACTTAGGCAGGTTGCCAGAGAGGATCTTCCAGGCATACTCCCTCAGGAACTTCTGAAAGATGGTTGTGAGGGCGATCATGGGCTCTCCGGTGCTCAGTTGGGAGCACTGCACCATGCACTTCTTGTAATAGACAAACAGGTCAGCGCAGCTGGGCAGTACTGCCCCGCCCTCCTCCGTGCCCGCCTTGGGTGGGCCCTGTGCTCGGAAGTCAGCCACAAACCGGTCAATCAGTTCGCCCAGGTTCCTGCAGGTGCCCAAGTACGTGCAGCCAAAAACACACATACGGGTTGTTGGATTAGGTGCAAATGAAAGGAATGTAATGGATCAAATTAAATGTACAGTATTATTTGGACCAAACTGAAATGAGGTTGCAGCTCACTGGAACAGAGCCAGGGTCTGCATGCAAGCACAGCACTCCTAAAACTGTATTCTGTTTCTGGAGCAATCGCTATTGACTGGGGGAGGGGAGGGACAGATGAGGGAGAATTGGATGGTGGAGGAGACACAGGAAGGGAGGTGAAGAATCAGGCAGGAAGAAGACAGTGAAAGAGAAATGAAAGGGGAGATACATGAAAAATAAAGGACAAGGGGGTTACACAGAAGAAGGGACATCATAAACATAGAGAAAATAAAAAGGGGCAGCAAAAGTGAGATATAAAGTGGGAATGAAAAAAAAGCAACTCTGCTGAGGCAGCACTTATTCATCCTCTCTCGCTCTCTCTCTCTCTCTGCTTCTGTGGTCGTGCAGCTAATGGGAAACATTTTTGCCACAGTGGAGACAGAGGCAAGTACAGGAACAAGAGATGGAAAGACAGAAGAGAGAATGAAGCAGATTGGGAGGTGGGGGTTCTGATTGATGCACTTGAAATGGAAAAAGTATGGATGTGCCAACTTTACAACCTGTTCTTGATTCTGGGTCTGTGTACTACGACCCAAGTTGGTCTGCATGTATGTACGTATGCCGGGAGGGGTTGCTCACTTGTCTTGGGATTCTATGTAGACATATAGATGAGGTTCAAAGCACTTGGAGACAATGCCATGGAAAGGGTTGTCAGGAGCTTTGGGTTTCCTGGGCTACAAGAATGGAAGAACAAACAGGAATCAGTTGGAATAACAACAAGCTCTTTGAAATAACAAGCACTGAGAATGTTTAGCATCCAATTCTATAGGCAAAGAAGGTCAAAGATAGCGATGTATATTATCTACTAAGTCCCATATTTAGAACGATTAGTAAGATTATTGACACATATAGACGTACTTTTAATTTGGGGCAGTAAATACAAACATACAGCTTCCCTCCCCCAACCTGCAACTGGATCACCCTCAGCAACTTAGCTTAAAAGAGCACTTTGTGTATATTGAAAGAAACAAAAAATTCAGCTGGCCTAAAGAAAGCCAGAAGACTGCTGCCAAACGGCCTCTCACCTTGGCCAGGTCTTCATCCTTGTCAGTGCCAACATCCTCGCCTGCATCGTCCTCCAGGAAAGGGTTAGTGGAGTCCAGAGGGCTCTCTGGCTTCTTCTGCTGAACAGATACAGATTTCTTCTCAATCCATGCAAACAATAGGGATGACTCAGAACCAGTTGTGTAATTTGTATAGAGAATATTCTATATAAAGCACGCTTCATCATTTCCCGTATTTGTACGGCCAATTTCTTGGGGGACCTTTATGAAACTTCACCTCCAATTAGAAAATTCCACCAAACCAAATCACTGTACGGAACCCAACACTGTGGTGTAAACTGACTGCAGAACAAAAGGGCCTCTGTCTAGCCAATATTATCAGCCCTGCATAAACCCGACCTAGTTTTGGTACAACAAAACCGTTGCCCTTCATAATCTGTCCATTCTTGGTGTATTGCTTCCACCTCCGCATGCCAAGTGACCTGGATTAAAAGGTTGCTTGTGTGCGTCAGCATGAGTGCTGTGAGTGAGTGGAGGACATAAAGTTGGGAATCAGAAGATTATCAGTAGGAAAATCGTCCGATTCAACAATACCGGAATGTTGTTACTCCCAAATATCTGATTGGCCCTGAAGATTTGAGTATGGGATCGGCCACTACATATCAGAGCCACTGGATCTCCTCACTTTGGATTATTTTTTAATCTGGCACCCGTCTGTAAAGGCTACTGTGGTTCTATCATCACACATGCTTTGTTGTGTGTGGATTATTGTGTGTGTGTGTGTGTGATTTTCTCACTCCAGGTGCATCAGTCAAGGTGCATCCTGTGAAGCGTTTGGCCAGCAGCCCTTCAAAGTTTGTGGTCCTCTGAATGGCGAACAGAAGCAGCTTCACCTCAATCTCCTTGGCTCGTGTTCGCATCACTTTTGCAAGCTCCACTCTGACGAACACACATTGAGACACGCGGTGAGTGACGTTTGCATCAGTGCACAGACTATAGGATCATATTAGCATATGTTTAGGCCAAAAAAGTTCTTGTTAAGACACAGATTAGCAGGCTTTCCTATCATAACACAGCCATGATTCACTCTGCTTTTATCAAGGAGATACAGCTTCAAATATTCATCAAGTATCTTCAGCATTCAAAGTCTGACATCACACTCCCGGCTTGTTCTGAAATAGGTTTTCCTACATGTTTTATGTGCGTTTACCTTGTGATGTGGCAGAACTCCACTGCAATACGCTCTGTCATGCACCACTCCTCAGGAAACATGCGTCCGTACTTTTCTTCATAGTCTACAAGCTGCCGCTTGATCCAGGCATAGCGGCGATCTATCTTATCCAGCCATGCAGCCTAAACAACATGGCAGGGCACGTTCTCATTATTCATCCATTATGGAAAACACACTGAACACAATTTTAAAGCCAATTTTTCTTTTTTTACTCACATCTTGGTTTTCCTGGAAGAGTACCAGGTACTCGGAGAGATGCTGCCGGATGAACTTTTTGATAATCTCCTGTTTGATTCGAGGGTCAAGAACATTTGCCACCAGACAGGCATCTCTCAGGACGTTACTGGGTCCACCTGGCCTCTGTTTCAATGGGTCAGAACAGAGTGGTTTATCTTTATGAACGGGGGAGACCAACACAAAAAGTAATGGCTAAAAGGAAACAAGGCACTTGAAAACTCAGATTCATATTTACCTTCGAGCCCTGAGCGGGAAAGGCTTCCTCAAAATCGGCCAGGATCTGAGTCCCCAACTCACTCTGTGCTGCTTTTACTCTGGACAGTCAAAGGGCAAAGAAAGCATTTCCATCATGAAGGAAGGCTTCACTACATGCTATGCTTCAGCTTCATCCCAGGCTTGAAAGTTCAGGCTCACTAAGCTCACTGTGGCAAAGACATTTCAGAGGTAACGGACATTTAGTTATTGCAAACAGTTACTGCTATGCAACTACCTGTCAATTACTCCACATACAACAATATCAGTGCAGAGAATAAACAAGTTTGCAGGTGTGGCTGAAAGTGCACGAATGTGTTTACATAAATGAGAATGAACTCGATTCAGGTCGGTAAGGAAACCAGAAGAAGATGAGGTCATGTGATCATCCAGGGCGGGTGAACGAAGGACAGCATGGGGGTAGGAGAATTGTCCAGAATATACTGGGCTAAAGACCCAGCCATCCACCTGCTGTACATCTGCTCAGCTGCTAAGCGTGTCAAAGACGGGGAACTCACACATCCTCAACGCACAGCTCCTGTTTCGCATGTGTCTCTTGCACCGATAAGTTGAATGTTTTATTAAGTCCTTCCAGTCCGGAAGTGGGTGGTCTGAAGATGTTTTATCTGACAAGGACCAAGCTGTCAGCAGCAGGCTAGACTGAAGTCAGTCCTTTCCTACATGTTGTCCAGTTGTGTATATGTACTGTATACACATGGTAAACAATCGTTGCATGGCCGTGGTTCGGTGTGGACAGCAGGAAAGTAATTACAGGATGACGAGGAAAAGGCTTATTGGAAAATAATCAAAGTTGATCCTGTTCAAAGTTGACAGCTGCACTGCATTCCTTAAACCGTGGTTCAAGTTACAGTCAGGACAAAAAGGCTAATTTGACTTTGAGAGTTTAACCGAGACATCGATGTAAAGTTGCAGCATGACTTCAGCTTGAGATCCTGTGGGTTTACTATTAAGAGGAACATCAAGATTAAAACATGCACTTCAGCTCTTACTCTGCAGCATGAGACAACTCCTTCACAAGACTCCTGACGTGCAGCAAACCTTGTTCAAATTTTTTAAGGACAGAAGGACCCAGTGATGGATTATTTGAATGATTGATACGCAAGTAAACATTTTCTCTGGCCCCTCAACACATTCACTGGCACATTGTACGTCCATTGCTTGCCATGCTTCCTGATCTATCGCTTGTCTTTTCATCAGCTCGATGATCATGTTCTACTAACCGCATGCGTCCAGCTGCTCCGCCTTCATAGCTCTCCCGTCCCATCTTCCCTTTCATTCCTATCATCTGTTTCTGCTGCAGAGTCACTTCTTCCGTGCAGCTGTTATTTGGTATGAATACTGTCTGCCACACCTCGTTCAAAACAGAACAGATGGCCCTCCTCTCTTGTTTTGGCGGATCAACACTACTTTGAACCTGAACATCGAGTTGGCCTAAGGGTCCCAATTGATTCTGGTGTTGTCGGAAAATATAAGTAAAAATGGAATATTTAATCCGTCAGAGCTGTGGGAAACCACCGTGTAACAATGCACTTTGTTCTGTGTGTGTGTGTTTGTCTAAACACAAGGTTACGTTCAGCTATCTGAGTGAGACTCTCCAGAGCAAACAAACATTCCTAACTCTCATGTTAGACAAACCAATATAGTTAATTGTGATCTCAAGTGCATACTAATAAAGGCATCTTCCACACGGGATTCAAAGCACATTGTGAGTTGCAAACACACCCTCAGAAAAAGTCTGTCCCTGAGCCCTGACAATGGAAGAACTGCAGGCATAATAGAACCCTATTCAATGTGTTTCCTTCCTGCGTGTTCCTCTATGTGTTTGAAAATGTGCATAAACAGGATGTAATATACGAAAATACCTCCAGCCAAACAGTGAAACCACGATTCAGCTATTGAATGTTTCAGCTGTAAGGAGAGATCCAGCTTTGAACTGGCTTCTGCGAATGAGTTATGCTTTTAAACATGCAGCTTGAAGAACAGCCCAAGCGCGCCAAGACGAGGTACTGAACCCTTAAGCGTTCTGCAATGCAGCTGAAAGACAGACTGGGGAGTAACTGTGTGTGTGTCTCGATGTGTCAGTGTGTGCATATTAGTCACCTCTCAGAAAGCTGTCTGATCTGGGGTATGCCCATGTACTTGTGGAAATGCTCAAGCACATTCACCACTCCCTGCAGAAGGTTGGCCACCTCGCCGTACTGCCTTTTTCTGGTCATCGCTCTGGAACACACACATGAATTCTATGTCATGATAGTGGTAAAGTAGTCAAGGCAACCACCACTGAATCTAGAACAAAATAACTACATTCCCCAATGCACTACAGGTGAATAAAACATACAGTTAAAAAAGTACCTGATACATTCGGACATAGATACTGGAGATTAAGATTGTTAAACTCATTGAGGCCAGCAGCAATATGCTGAATCATCTTTCTGCAACATGGACTTAAATTCTGGGATGACATTTATTTGACAACCTACATACGACTGCTGCTGCTTCCCAGCCGAGCAGCACGTTCCTTCACAGGAGGGAAATATCTTATTATGGTAAATAGGCGATAATAAAGTTGGTGCCACAGAGGCAGGCTCATTTTATATTATCACTGGTGACGACAGATTGGACTGCAATATGTCATTCAACTCATTCAACAAAAACTGCCTGCACGCCATACTTGTATCACCTATAACTCAATACCGTCCTTCAGTGACTTTCAGCTAAATCTTGTTCTTATGCTATTACCAACCTACCTACCAACCTACCAACCTACCAACCTACCGACCTACCGACCGACCGACCGACCGACCTACCGACCGACCGACCTACCGACCTACCTACCTACCAACCTACCTACCTACCTACCTACCAACCTACCTACCTACCTACCTACCTACCTACCTACCTACCAACCTCCCTCCCTCCCCCCCCCCCCTCCCCCCCTCCCTTTTTTTTTTTTTTAAAATAAA
>CAAKHC010009391.1:0-13547 GCA_901007825.1 Macroramphosus scolopax | reverse complement strand
GTTACGCAGCTGAAGCTAAGCCAGTTCATTCATTTTTCAGCAGAAAACGGGTTCCTGTCCAGAGCCGAGACACTGATTAAATCTCAAGGTATGAAGGAGACAGAATAAGGAAAGTGGAAATCACCACCATCCCTTATTTGGGACACCTGAAATAGGCCAGAGGCTGATTTCCTCCTATCAGAGGAGCCCTGGGAAGCCTGGGAGACTGGAGGGAAGAGAAGTGGAGGGATGCTGCCGGTGGTGGGGGGATTCAGCGGGGCCTTAAGTGTGCTATCATAGGCGTCTCTTGTGCCTGCCTGCTTTATTTGCAGTAGTCAGGTTAATGAGTCCACCAGCCCACTTGATGTTGAGAGGCCTGCCACAAAGAGCTGCCTCATTAGAGCTAGCCTGGCACGCTGCTCTGAGACAAAGGGACATTCACGCAACTGAATGCCTTTACGCTCCTCAATGCTGCCAGCCTGCTCGAGCCAACGCCATGGCATCGCCCCCTGCACACGTCCTGGCGCCCGGCCAGCCACGCCACAACCCTCCGCCCGGCTGGCCGGACCAGCAGACTGCTCGGTGAAGGAGACCTCAGCAGCTGCAAGCTTGTATGTCTCAAACAGAACACGAACTTTCGGAGGCCAGCGGACATTATCAATGACAGCAATTGGTCTCCCTGCGCTCGGGGAGTTCTTCCTCTTACATTTGCCACAATCGCTCGCCGTGGCTTCATCTCAATAATCTTTACTCCCCGAGCAAACCGCCTTGTTAGAATAACTCACGGCTAACAAGGCTACATTGAGAACATGTTCACAGATCATATTAAAGGCACAATTGCTACCCAGTACTCAAGTACCCAATTAGTATGACACAGTGAATGAAGTGCAGTTACTGTATGCAGCCACAAGACTGGATCCTGCCTGTGATACACACTGCGATCAGCCGAGGTGCAGGTCTGACCTATTTAATACAAGCGACTGCAAGGTATTCAAATGTCACTGCTCTGTGCAATTTCATGCTTCACAACTAGTGGCTGCTACGTCTATTTAAAGCAAACACGGCTGACAACATGGGTACAGGCATTGAACAATATTTACACTGTAAGAAAAAGATCTCCAACATTTTTAGCACAAACTTTACGTCACTTTATGTTGTTTTTAAAATTTAGTGATCATCTTTTCTTTTTTCTGTGCAAAGACATAGACATACGATTGTAAGGGGAACATGAACAAACACCCATATTTCATGATTGATCCACTGGCAACGATCCAGTGCACCACTTCCATGCAAGAAAAAAAAATCTATTCCTCTCAAGGCTTGAGGTCAGGAGTTAAATATTTTCTGCATAGGCAATCCGCTCTTTCCGCCACACTATTTATAGCGCAGGCAGAAACAGCTGAGCTGACTGCAGTGATGTCACTTGCGCTGATGGAATGCTTTGTTCCACAGCGTGTGCGCATGCCACCTGGGTCTGTGCGAGCTGCTCAATGCAGCAGCCAAGATGGCTGACAGTTGCCCCATTTTCCGAATGTAAAAAAAAAAAAAAAAATCATCGCCTTGTACCAGCTCACGGCCACGAACACAGAACACAAGAAGAGCCTTACATTCCTCTGTCATGGCTCTTGTGTGTTAATGTCACGAAAGGTCTCAGTATTTTGTGGCTGCCTTTTAGAAATCAGTGGAGCTGAACACTGCAGCTGAAAACCACACGAGCATCTAACTGCTTGTCCTTCCCTGCATCACATGCATACGGCTGAGGTGCTGAAGAAGTACTATACGCATATATATTTTTAGTAAGCCTTTGGGCTTCTTTCAGTGTCCCTAAAAGAGCATGGTTGCCTGGCAACCATTATTGTTGCCATGGAGATTCATGTGTTGGCAGCTGCTGCAATCAGCATTAACTCAAGGCACATATTCTCATTCCGATAGTCAGGGGATGGGAATGCAACCAGGACACACACTCAGAGAGGGGATAGTAATCAGTGTGTAACATATGCTCATCCATTACTCGCCGCATTAATACAATTATATCAAAAGAAATTTATGGCGGTGCTTTGGTGCAATGATCACGTTGCAGGCGGAGGCATAACATTACACCTCATAACAGATCCCCGCTTTCATTTAATAAACGGCGGCGGGCTGAAACACAATGAAAACAATGTAATTTTCGCCCCGGACAAACACGTATCTGTTGGAATCGTCACCCTGTCTCACCCTGCAGTATCAGGTGGTGTCTGTTCTGATGGGTTAGTGAAGGCTGTGGAATGTTGAAGTCACACGTTGATACTTACATAATAGATCATTTCATTATCACTCAACGAACTGTAAACTGTTTGAGGGATAGTAAGGGTGATGTTTAGAGATACGTATTATACTTCACCGTATCATTTCAGGATCCCTCTGCCAGCGGCTGCTGCTGTTTCATTTCGACCTGTTGGGGAATAAGTGATATTTACCTCTTTCCATTCTTCATATGGGAACGTGCCCTTGCCCACTGGAACAATTGCAGCCCTGTTGAGAGTTGAAACACACAGAGATCATAATAGCAGTTATTTCCTCTCTGTTTTTTTTTGTTCCAGGGCGCAGCTTTCCCCTGTCACCTCACTGCTTACATCTCGGAACTATGTGGGGATAAAGAGGCAGAGAAAAAACAATAACAGACCCGTTGACCCCCATTTCACAAACCTTGGGGGTATGGGAGAAATCCACTTACATCCCTGGTACAGACCTGCTGATTGGGCCTGAATAGGCTTTCTATTAGGCTCCTGACTGCTGCCATTTCTGAGCGAGGATGCAACTCCAACAGATTTACATCCAACCTATTGTGCAGCCTGGGTGAGATGCCAACGCTGAGCTGTACCTGAAACCAGGGAAACAACTGTAGTTATTGAACTACACCTGAACGCAGCGTCTCGTAACATCAGTGATTCTTGATCATTTCCCTCCAGCTGCTTCTGTTAAAAAAACAAAAAAGGAGCAATGCACTGCAAGTTATCAGAGCAAAATGATTTCAGCTTGAACACCTGTGTCCAAAATAAGTCATTGGTTTAATGCAATTAAAGCTCTGTGAGCACACAATGACAACAAGAGTATTCACGAAGAGACGGCTGTTGATGCGCATTTTTCTAGAACAGTTTAATACAATGCTGCTCTTTTCAGGATTTGTTTTTTCCCCTTAGATCGACTTCACTGCAGTGGAAACCTCAGGTTAATGATTCTGTAAATTTCCTCTCTCTCACACGGCTTTAATTGCCCTACACAAAAGAAACATGTCTTTTGGAGTCAGATGTGATGATCTCCTGGCATAAGCATTAGAATGGGCGCTTTCTCTGGATGCTGCTGGTTGACATTTAACATCACAGAGAGAGGGGAGGTGGAGAGCCAGGTGCCCTACATGCACGTTTGACCTCCCGCTAATGTCAGAGGGGGAAGGTCCCACACACTCATCCTCGCCTCCGTCGCGCAAACAGCACACAGCACAAAGTAGCAATCTCAGTAATAACAGAGAGGGTTCGGTTTCACGACACAAATGTTTATGGAGCAGGAGGTGCAGTTCATGCGAGATATAATGACACACATCTTCATGTAACGAATGGAGTTCAAGCTACGGTAGCTAATGTGACATATAGAATCAATACTGTACCACAGCATGTTCATTTCTTTTAAAGTCACCTAAACAACACAGCAGCTGTCATCCTCTTCATGCACCTTTACTTAAAGACCACCTCCTCTCTGAGTTGTTGCAGACATTGTTAACTGCGTGAATTGAAGGACAAGCTGCAGATGAATTCTTTAACAGGGAGCAGAAAGCGCGGCGTCTGACGTGCACTTTGGAGGACACAAACACAGCCAGCAGGCCTGTAACCCAGTGCAGATGACCTGGTTCTGCTTGCACGCAACCATGAAATAACAACTGCTGTTTGGTGTTTGATGTTAGCTCGGGGATCGCACTGTCCCTGCTCGGGCTGAGCAGGCACACGTTACTGTCAGGATTTGTTTGGAAAAAAAAAGAGAAAGATCTGCAATGAGGTCACGTCCTGAAACAAAGCAGGTTGTACTCTAATTCTGAAGTCTATTCATTGAAGGTCGGGACCGGTGGCACATATAACACTGGAGCCACTAAACATTTTAAAAGGGGATTACACACCATGTCTCTTTGATATCTAATGGATACAAACTGATAAAACTGAGCATGTGGAGATGTTAGAAAATGTGCATTTGAAGGGAAAGAGCAAACACACATCAGACCAACATCATCTAAAGACAAAAATGAATTTATAACAATATCCTGCAACAACAACTAGTGATGTTGTTATTGATACTGTAGTGCCCAGACGACGTTCCCATAACAACCACCTATGTGCTTTGTTATATGGAAAAACGTGTTATAACACACAAGAGACGTGTTTTTAAAAAATTTGCTTTAAGTACATTTATAATTGATTTTAATTTCCAAAAGCAAATTTTCACTCTGACAAAATTGACAACACAAATAAGAAGATTTAAATTGTATTTTTTAATCAATTTAATAATTTTCAACAGTGATTATCAGGGCAAATAATGGGTATGGCGGTAGTGCATATACGCAGAATGTTCTTATAGTAGTGATGTGACTTTGATTTAATCATAACAGCAACTTATCTTTATTTATACACAATGCTAACCATTGCTAAAAAGGTATTTCCACTCAGTATGTTACCTCCTTCTTATATTGCAGGTATATCTGTCTAGTCTGGACTGCTGACAAGGTGTTGACAGTGTTTGAATCCAGCCAGGAAGCCAGAAACAATTATTGTCCACCTTCTCATTATGAATGTTCAGACTTGCAGTGATTGAATTTCACCAAATGAGTTGGAGAAAAAAAAATAGTTTGATTTTGTTAAAACAATGACACTGTTATTTTAAGAGGTTGCCTGACAGCTGTAACACATTTCCATTCATGACAGCAATAACATTCACCAAAAGTCACCAATTCACTTCATAACAATTCAGTTAAATAAAATCATCTCAAATATCAAAATCTTCAAAGACAGATTTTTAGGCCTAATTGATGAAACAATATTTAAATGACATTTAAAACAAATGTGTCACGTGTTAAAAAAAGAGGAATAAAAAGATCATATGAGATATAAAATAATGAAACCAGCTTTATATATTTTATAGGAGATCTTAGAACAAAGAGCGAACATCGTTTGGTCTGTCTGAGGTTGATGCATGATGCAAAGGAAAAAAAAAGGGGGGTCTGACAGAAAGACTACAGTTATTAAAGCATCTCGCTGCTAAAAGTGATGCAACTAGGTGCTGCAGAACACGAAGCCTAAAGCAGCATGCACACATCTTCCTGCACCCAGACTCGTCTCTCACGATAAAAAAAAAGACCCGATGCTTTTATTTTTGAAACACCTTTAATGCCAATTTAATTGGAACACATTGCACGTCCCTTTTGTCCGGCGCAAAAAAATGTGTATTTGATCTTCAGTCAAATTATTTCTAAATTATAAACCGGGTCATGTAGCCGAGCTGCTGAGGGAGGCCCGATTCTCTTCTCAGCAAATAACGTCAATCGAAATACGCATTAAAAAAAAAACCCAAACGGCATTTCCATCATTTCCATGTCGCCTTGGTTGTAGTTTTGCACTTGTTTACATGGACTCCGCGTGAGAGAGAAGCTGAGCACATGAAGGGCGTTTCGCTCCTGCAGCATCCGTGTGTTTTGGTGTGATAATGCGACAACATTAGTTTATGCATCTCCCTCGGATCGGTTCACTGCTGTGTGTGTGTGCAGCTGCACGTGCAGGTTGTACCCCCTTGTTTTGTCCTTTAAGTCCTCAGGTGTGGTGCACGACACTGTGCGACAGATATCCCATTTCCAGAAACGTTGCACGCGAATCCAGCTTGGAGACTGAAGCAGACAGAGCGTTTAATAAAATAATCCAGTGTTTCCATCCGACCAACAGAGCCCCGACCGACACTGTTACACTGCTTAGCCAACTTTTACAAACTTCTACCTCTGGTCAAATGATGGAATGTGCATCTACAGGCGGTAGTTATTTCTTTTCTTCTCCCCCAGCTCTTCCCCCTCCTTCACGCCAACCCCTTTAGACAGGGGGGCCCAGTGGCTGGCTCTTGATTAATAAATGTTTATGTGTTTTGAAGTGCGGGACAAAAGAGGCTGGCCTGTGACCCCTAGGAGCCCCGACCTTGTGCGGATTCATTGTGAGGCGCTGGGAAAGGGACTTTGGGACCGAGACCCCGGGTCACTGACCCACACACATCCCGGAGCCCTGCCATTCATGTGCGCACCGCTGCATGTCGCCCCGCAGCTCCCATTGTTTCAGCGGGAACAATAGCTTCACCTCCCTCTCTGCCAGAGAGAAAGCAGCTTTCAAACTTCCCTCTACATGTGGCCTGATGCAAACCCCAGCAGACCTTCCTCCTAACCTTCTTCAACAGAGGGAATAAAAAACGTGCGCAACTGTATGTTGCATCATGACTGGATTCATCGCGGCCAACCGAGTAAAAGAATAAAACAATAGTGGAAGTATGAAGGAGAAGAGGCAGGAGACGACAGAAGGAGAGAGCAGGGAGAAACAGACCGCGAATAACACCTACAGGCTTTCCTGACGCTCGAATCAGATCTATATTAATAGGTTGGAGGTAAGAAGGCATTAACAGGCCTGTGTGTTCCGCCTTGGCTGCGGGGTTAGTGAGGTTACTCCAATGACATCATCCATGGGGCCCTGGCTTCGACTGGATCTTCGCCTGGGAGTCAATCACGACAGGAAGTGAAGGGGACACAAACGAGCAGTGCAGGACTGACACTTGATTCAATCAATTACTGATCAGTTGCTGAAAACGGTCTGCACGTTGAAATATGAGGTTCAGAGAGAGTGTGGATGTTTGGAAACAAGTGTGTCACAGACGAAGAGAAGATAAGCGGTTGGAAAAAAAGAAATTCTTTAACAGACTGTCTCCTGCATCTTTCTATAATATACATTTAATTTATTTGGGTGGATCTATAGTTGGTTAATAAAAGGACTCGTCTTTTGATGCTGAGTTGCAATCCGGCGGCCTGATGCGTGAAACTGCGCACTAATGGACCTCTCAAGACAAACGGCATTAAAGATGATTTAGGCGACGATCCGGCTGCACACCAAATGTTGATCTTCACCAGATTACAGATTACAGATTGCTGCACCAACACATCAACTATAAAAATGAAAGATCGCTAAACGGCTTTTATAAACAAAAGACTGCAAAAAAAAAGCAACATAATAATAAAATAATAATAATAATAATAATAGTCACAACATAAAAAATGTCAAGAGCGCGCATTACTTGCTTATCGGCGTGAGCGCGCATCGTCAGAATATAGTGTGTGCGTGTGCGCGCGTGAGGAGAGAGAGAGAGAGAGAGAGAGAGAGAGAGAGAGAGAGAGAGAGAGAGAGAGAGAGAGATCTCACTCATTGTAATGCACAGAACGACCTGCCCTCTTTAGAAAAAAAAGGCGAGAAAGCGCAGCCATGCTTTGCAGAGGGAAGCAGCGTCGCTCTCATTGGTAGTTTCTGCTCTTCACCGGACGGCTTGTCCGAACGGAACCGGGAATACAAGCCTCCATGGTGGCAAGACGTGCAGTGAAGTAATGCAGCTGAAATGAAAAAGAAACGGATAACCATGAGCGGACCGCGGTGTTCAGGGGTCCACCACAAGGCGTTGGCGGTGTCCCGGTGAGTATCTGACGGTTCTGCTGCGACGTTTTTAGTCATGAATTGTCTTTTTTTTCTTTTCGTGAATTGTGTATGACGATTGTTTGTTGGTGGGTTTTATCTATCTATACGAAGACACTACGCCTCTCCGTGCCCGGTGCACTTGCCATTGTTATTGCAGGTTTGTGGGAAGAAACCACTTAGAGGAGGTGACAAACAAAAAAAAAAAAAAAGGCGACAGGAAAACATCGTGAAAGATGCGCAGGTTGTTTTCTGTCGACGGCTGCAGTATCAATATGAAAGATAAAGAGGACGGTGGGTTTTTTTTATTTTGAGACATCGTTTGTTCATTGCGCGGCGCTTAAGGACAATAGAGGTCGTGTTCCTGTCGGTGGCCACATAGATGGGACCCGAAATACGGTGATGGTGCACACAAGCAGTGATAGCCGATACAAGAGGCGCCCGATTTCAAGAGGATGGGGACGTTTCCGTCTAAAATGGCGACTCCCTTTGTTTCTGCATCCCTCTCCTCTCCTCTCGTCTCCTCTCCATTCCACTGAGTGCAGTACATTGCAATCACCATACGTGTGAGCCTGCGCCTTTGCATTCTGCCTGCACTGCCTTCCTCCTAGCGGATTTTTGCACTTTGGAGGTAAAACATGGGCTGTCAGATGTAGAACTGGTCCCCACTGTGTTGAGCTCAGGGGGCTAAGCTCAGATTGGAAGGCAGCTATGACTCCTAATTATGACTAGACAGCACCGACTCATTTGAATTTCAGCAGTTTTAGTATGCATTAGTGGATATGCAAATCAATAAGCTTCTAGTGATCTGCATCACTGCAGATTAGCTTGGTTTATAATTGCGTATATGTCGGATCTATTTACATACAATATTAGTGTGAAAGTAATTCATTCTAAAACATGCACCTGCAGGCATATCTTTCCTTATATAATCCCACCATGACAACACAGTGGTTTGATTATCAAGCTTATTCCAAGACATCAGGATAAACATTCGTGTCAGCTCCTCTGACTTCGAGTAAAAAATACATAAGTATATTCCACCAAACTGCACTCACATCCCCGAGCATCCCTCCATCAAACCCTGCGTGTGCGCGCGCACGCGTGTGTTCCCATTTTTTTTTTTTTTTTTTTTTAATAGTGCAATGTTGCATAACCGTTCGCAGCCAATACCAGATTTAGGGCTTCACAATTTGGCATGTCCTCTACCGGCCACACACACACACACACACGCACACACACACACACACACACACACACACACAGACACACACTCAGTTTTGCATCACTGCTGACTTCCCTCCTCGAGGGGAACTAATGAGTCTGTGACTCTGGGGCGTTCAGGCCCGACTCTCCGTGACCCCTGGCGAGCTCGCTCTCCTTGTTTGGACATTTCTTTACCTCACAGCGATCGTTCAGTTGGGAGTAACTCTTCCTCGCCCGCCCGTCCTGTACGGGGGGGAACCTCCGTTTACTTCCCTACTATAGTACGATGCGTTTACGAGCTCCATAACGCTTCTGTTTATGATTCAGCGTCGGAATGCAGGTTGACACATCTGGAAGAAAGACGCAAGCTTAGATCGAGAGATAAAAAAAGAAAATGTTCGTTACATAATCAGGCAAACGGCTCTGTTATACATTAACCATCTGGAATGAAAACACCTCTGAGCCGTGTGATGGTCTGGAGCCCTGAGATCAGACCTCCTGTTAGCTTGTTATTCCTGACATCAGTTCTCCGCGACCAACACACGGTCCCGGAATGTGCACTTCATATTAGTTTCTGCAGCGAGGAGCGCTTGAATTATATTTTGAGCTTGTTGTTTACTTCACGTCCATGGAGGCATTCCAGAGCTTTTCCCAGTACAAAGCTACGCTTGTGTGCGTAAGTGGATCAGAGGAAGTCTGCATTCCCTCCCGAGGCTGCACTCATGTTGTGTAATCAACCCGCTCTTAAAGTGGCACAACACTCTGCAGGACTCTGACCACCCTTCACTTGAATATGGAATGAAGACAGTTGGTATCTCAGTGGGCTCTCACTTTAAAACTGAACCTCATGCTGCTCTAACAACATGTGAATGTCTCTTGATGGGTCGCATTCCATTCAAAATGTAATTCCCTGAGCAACTGCTAATGTAACTGCCTGACTGACCTCATCAGTGGCCTTTCAGTAGTTGTGATGCCGGCCCTCTTTAGCATTCCTTTGAGCTCTCCCAGCAGGCTGCTCTTCTCCTGGGACAATAAGAGATGATAACTTTCTACCACCGCTCACCTCTTTTGTCTCCTCTCCGTGTTGTAGATGAAGAGCAGCAGCGGGAGCGCGAACGTCTGGAGAGGCAGATTCAACATCTGCGCGTGTCCGGAGACGAGTGCCAGCGCAGGCGGGAGCTGCTTGAGCAGACTCTGGTCTCGGCGCAGGCTCGCAGCCGGCAGCTGGAGGAAGAGCTGCAGAGGAAGAGAGCCTACGTGGAGAAAGTGGAGCGGCTTCAAAGCTCGCTGGCTCAGCTGCAAGCGGCCTGTGAGAAGAGGGAAGCGCTGGAGCTGCGGCTGAGGACTCGCCTGGAGCAGGAGCTGAAGAACCTCAGGGCTCAACAGGTGAGGAGACCGTCCGCACGTCGACCCTGTTCAGAGATCACGTGTCCTGGACCTCACTTCCCCCCTCTATATGTGTATAAATGAGGACATTGTTTCTGTTTAACTGATGTTTGTAACTTGACTCAACCACTGCTGTCTGTTATCTCAGTGTAAGAACCAGACAGCCGACCCAACGGCTTCAGATCTGAGCTCCTCCATGCTGCCGCTGCACCTGAGGGAGAAGGAGGAGCGTATTCTGGCCCTGGAGGCCGACATCACCAAGTGGGAGCAGAAGTACCTGGAGGAGAGCACCATGAGGCAGTTTGCAATGGATGCAGCCGCCACTGCTGCGACACAGAGGTACGGCACCATCGTGAAGAGAACCGTCGCGCTTCAACTTTTAGGGTTCAAGTACTTAAACATTTCTTCGTTCCTCTTTCAGGGATACAACCATCATCAACAACTCACCTCGACATTCACCCAACAGCAGTTTTAACGAAGACCTGACCTTCTCCAGCCACAAACACCAGGAGATGGAGAACAGGTACACTCAGTCTACGTCCTCCATCTACGTCTGTAGACAGAAGTCGGTTCGTGGACTCACGCTTTCATCCATGTGTGCACGTTCAGGATCCGAGCTCTTCACGCTCAGCTCCTGGAGAAGGACGCCATGATCAAGGTCCTGCAGCAGCGCTCCAGGTGGGAGCAGTGCAAGCTGGAGAAACAGGGACTTCGGCTCGCCAGGTCGGTTCCTTCCATCAACACTGTGACCAGCAGCACTGAGAGTAAAGGTGAGTTACGCTCTTTGCATTTCAAGTATTTCAAATCTTTATCAAGCGACAACTGGCAGACGGGCGAGTGTCGCCGGACAGAATGTAGCCTTCCTAAAAAAAAAGTGGAAGGGCGTAGGGGACCTTCATGTCCCTCAAATAGACGACATGTTTTTAAGCTGGCGTGCATTTCGTTCTCACTCCAGAATAGCCGATCCAGAATAGTCCTGGGAAGAACTGGGCAGGACAGAAGTTCTCGCGCGTGTAAATGTGGATGTAAGCGGGTAATTAAGCAGCCTTCTCTCTTTGTCTACGTTTGTAGGGAAGAGCCTCTCAGATGACCTGACAGGTGCCGCCAAGCTGCAACACAAACCCCGCGCGGTGCGCGACGGCCCGAGACGAGTCCGCAGCGCCCAAAGTGTCGAGGAACCACAGGAGCCTCGACCCGCTGAGGAGCACGGCAAGCTGAAGCTGCCGGAGGAAACATCAGCGGCTTCCCCTGGTGGGTTTATTGTGTTGTTAAGCTGTTGGCATCCAATCACCAACACACTACTGCTCATGTTAGAGCTTTGATGTTCTGCTGGACTTGTGTTTAAAGTGCAACCAGACCCGGATCAGGACAGACTCAGACGCTTCTCGGTGTTCAGCAACACAAGTTCATTCAAGTATTGCAATTATTTTTCTAATCTGCTAATTGCTTCTTCTCTGTAGAGACCTCGGAGGAGTCCAAGACATCAGTCCAGACATGTGAGAGCATCAACAGCACGGATGCAGAGGTGGTTGAGATCCTCATCTGACTGAACAGCGACAGCCAGCGATGATGGAGACTTCTGACGGAGGCGTTGGAGGCTTCTCCGTCTCTGACCTCAAGTACTGGTTGATCACAGCTGAGCTTCAGGATCTGAGGCCGCCACAGGACTTCACGGTGCCTCCTGTGAGGGATCAGACAGCTGATGGCGGATGTACATACGTTACGTGTTGTATTTATGTCTGTAAACGCTGCTCATAAAGCTGTTTCTCTCGATGGAAGGCGAGAAGAACAAAGATCTGCTCGTCTTGTTCTACCTTCCTTCACTTTTCTAGATCGTCAGCGGTTTGTTTATTAATTTAATATATTAATGGGAATGTTTGGGTGTAATTATCTTCGTCTGGTTTGAGGATGGTCCTGTTGAACAGACTCTCTGTAGAGGACCTGTGGGACCCGCTCACAGCTCAGCAGACCATGTGGAAACCTTCCTGTGAATGTGGCGGCTGCAGAATGTCTCTTAAAGTGAGGACGGACGGCGTTTCACCGGCCTCAGACGGCGACGGCCAGCAGGTCTCTCTCCCCTCTGCTGACACACTGGAGCTAATCTTCTCACATTCCTCGCTGAGGGAACGCTCCCGTTAGAGAAAAAGGCTATCTAAAGTCTGACCCTCGCCCTTGTTAAAATGGAACACATTCTCCACATGATTCCTTCTCCGGGGCCGGTTGATTCTTCTGACCCGTGGTAGCTGGTTCCACCGCGGGCCCACAAACCGTCAACTATAATTGGCTTCCATTTGCTGTCCACATAACTGTATTATATTCAGCTGTATTTCCACCGTTGCTCAAGTGTCTGAGACATTAACAAGGCATCTTGTATTTATTTCTGCCTGCACAGTGTCGGATCACCAAACACTGCTGACTCCCGTGTCCCACCAATGTGTTTTATATTTAACTGGAATGTGCCAGAATTCAGTGGAGTTCTGCTCTTAAAGGGGACGGACGCTACTTCACGTCTGAAGACGCTGGCGATTCGACCTTTGACCCGTGAGAGCCGATCGACCCGTCGACTCGTATCAAGTGAATCCCTTCATCCGTGTTCCGCTTCCATCTTCTCTTCACGTTCTCGTCGCGCCGCTCCTGCTGGTCAGAGCGGCGCGATGAGTCGATGAGCGACACAACTTAATATATTTCAATATGTTTTTCATTTATAAACGTATGATTTGTTTTCTGGTGCCAAAGATGAACTTTATTTTTAAGTTATAACTGATGATACGAGAGGTTCTGTTGAGCTGCTTCGCTTCGGCTGGTCGACCCACTTATATGTTGCTGTGAACTTTTGTAAAGTTTGTATTCCTAAATATTTCACAATAATAGATTAAAATCCTAATATATGTCTGCTGAAAGTGTTTCTGTCTGTATTTGTTGCACCGGTTGAAGAAGTTCAACAGTTCATGCACTGATTTATTTACTTTACTTGATATAAAACTGTTCTGTATAAGTTTATATATATATATATATATATATATATATACTGTATACTATATAAGGCAACATTGACAGTTCCGAGCAGGTGTGGCAGGTACAGCTGGTGCAGGCTGAGGTCATGATGACACATAAATGCTTTTCGATACTTCAAATGAAGAATATCTGTAACATTCTAATGACTTACTGAAACCAGGAGACCCGACCGGACCAGAACCCCGACAGACTGACTCAGTCATCACAGTCACACAGCTTCTGAAATATAAA
>CAAKHC010009388.1:0-14609 GCA_901007825.1 Macroramphosus scolopax | reverse complement strand
CGAGGGAGGTTAACTAAATATAGTGAACTTTCACCCAATTAATCCCAAAAAGTTGTGTACAACTAACCAAGCACTGTATTCAACCATGCAGACAACAGATCTAAGAGGACAATATAAACTGACACTGTTGTAATCATTAAAAATATGTGAACATTTTCATCTGGTCAGTTTGAGGACGTAGAAGCACGTCTGTTTTCTGTCTGATGACCCAGTTTCCTCATTAAAAATGTTCACAGCTGTTGACTCTGGTCACACCACAGAACTCTAAAAGCTGTTTCATGAGCATGATTATTAACAAATATTGTCGATGGAGGACTTTGGATTTCTCCACGACGACAGGCAAGAAATCAGATTGCAGTGTGACGTCATGTATCGTTATCTAACAAGCAGACCAGCACATCTCAACACAAACGGACAGAAAGTAACTTTATATTTATCTATTTGGGGAAATCCGTTGATTAAAATATCATGTGTGTATCAGGAGAAGACAGGTCAGTATTTGTTACGGCTGCTGCTTCTATGACCATATTAGAGTCTGATAATACGTCTATGAACCCACAATGATCTCGTTTTACTTGTGCAACTGCCATGATGTCATTAACAGCGCTGAGAAAGTGACCCCAGAAGTGTCCAACAGCATGTGGCTAAACAGGGATACAAGAATCCCTCTATAGTGAGCAGGGAGGAGTCACACACACTAAAGCTGTGTAACTCATAATAATTAGATCATATCTGCTGGAGCGTGAATGGGCACAATGTACAGTACGACACCCTCTGTCCTTAGGCACTCGAGTGAGGAAGCACTCCCCCCAAAGCATCCAGCTATTCAACATGTGTTCGACATATTAATGCAGTTGCAACACAAGGACAAAATGTACTTGAAAGCAGCTGAATATGAAATCAAAAAATAGAGTTCAAACAGGTTAAGTATAGTTTGTGTTCTATGTACCTTACTAAACTTAACAGCTTTCAGTAGCTACATTCAACATATATATTGATATAGTCAAGTAGATATTTTCTGAGAAAAGAAGCAGTTTTTCAGGAATCCGAGTCCCTCAAAATACTATTTGCTTAATACGTTGCAATTTGTCCTCATTATAGTCAATAGACAGAAGGCTGAGGCCTGTAGAACAGGTGGGGGTTGTAAAGTTATTATCTTACTGTCTAATCTGCATCTGACAGGAATATGTCAGCCTCACCAGTGTTATATAAAAAACTGCTGTTGGCAATAAACAAAGTCCCACACAAAAAACTGACAGCATGTCCTTGATGCGTGAAATGAGCGAAATGCCGGCCAACAATTCAGATAAATAATCAATTGTACATAAAAACCAAAATGCTCAAACAGATTATCGTAAGGGGATAAGAAAACATCCCTGACATGGGTGGGACTCACCAAGTCTGCCACCTCACTCAGTCTGCAGGAGAAACCAGCCAGTGAGCAGGTTGGACAACAGAGTATGTTGCCATAGTAACTGACTCAGAATTCAGCTGAACTGCCTTTTCCCTCCAACTCAGGTTCAGCTACCTCTGAGTTCTCACTGGGCCTGCAGAGAGGCTGTTTGTGATTGCTCTATTGATGAGGATCACTTCTTTTTATTGGCACAGATAATGCGTTGAAATGAACCTGATCTATTTGGATCCCCTCTGTCATTAAATGTAAAAGCTCATATAGTCTGAGTATCACACCTGGTATGACACACGGCAGACTTATTTATTAGAACATCCCTCACCAGTCATGTTGAATCTAATGTGATTTGTCTCGGGTTGGTGAGAACAGATTGTTACCGTGTCCCGAGACATTTGGTCTGAGTGAATTAGCACCACTGATGTTGCACAGACACACATTTAGTTGTGTGGGGAAGTTTGAAAAAGTCTGCAATGGAGTGCAATAATTTCCTTTCTTTAGGGTATATCGGATGTTTGGGACTTTGTTTGAGAAGATGAATCACTTCCATTTTGTTAACGACCCGCCAGCAGCACTGAAGAAATCTGCATGAAATGTGCCGGATGTGAAATCACGCCAAACCGCATGAGTGAGCCCAGAAGAAGTGTTTCTGAGGGATAAAGCTCTCATGAGCTTTGATGGTTCATTGAAAGACCATTAGAACCTTTTTGAAATATTCACCGGGGTTCACTCTGACCAGAGGAACAATAGAAATGAAATAAAATAAAATGTTGGTGAAGGTCCGGGGTCTTCATCACAACCGAGCACACAAAGAAAGGCTGGTAGAAAGAACTTGAGTCTTGAGCTCGGTCATAATGAAAATAAAACAAGGCCCTTGAAGTCCAGACATATAGATGTTTATTTGCCGTTCTCAGAACAAAACCAGAAAGTTTGTCTGTTCTCTGCTGGAAGACACAAAGAAGTCTCCTTTTGTCTTCTGCATTAACAGCAGCAACGTCATTCCCTCTGCTTCTGACTCTCTAACGTGGGATTTGATCATGACATACTGGGCACAATGTTGAAAACATCGGAGGTGGACCAGCGGCCTGCGTCATGAAGCAGGTTCAACGCATCAGGCTAGTATGAGCGTGGTAACTTAAAAGTGGAGAGACGCATGCTTCACACAAGAAGAACAAACCATAATTTGTAACAAATATCCATCCATCCATTCTTTATCCTCCTCATCCTGCTGCAGGGTCCCAATCCCAGCTGACACCTTCAACTGGTCACCAGTCAATCACAGGACTGACATGTGGAGACGGACGACATTCAAACTCACACACAAGAAATGGAGGAAGATATTTTTTGGACAGCAAGACCAGAAATTCATCATGGCCTGTCAGTGACCGACAGTTTAAGAGTAAATGGAAACTAGCAGGCAACAGGCTATGAGGCATTAAAAATAGTTGATGCTCGTGATCCTTGCTTCAATGTAACTTCAAGTCTTGAAGGATACAAAGTGATCGTGGTGATTGTAGTGATACTTCGAACTACAGTTTTCTTGCTATTAGAAAAAAAAAACACTGTTCCTTATTTACTGGCCATTTTGTGCTAATTTACATTTATTTTTCTTGTCAATGTATGGATCGACTGACCAGTTAGATTCAGGAGGAATCAGGAAAACCCTGTCAGTGCCTTTACTTACTCTTCTCATTGTTCCTTCATCCCTGCTTCTCTTCAGAACCGCCTCCACGGACACACACACTGGTCCTGCTGACAGCATCTGCAAAGGAAATACAAAGTTTGACTTCCTGATCACACCAACAAGTTATTCCCTCCACAGCCCGTCTCAGGTGTGAAGGACGTCCTCGTCTCCTTATCAGTGTTGTTAAATACATATGAATGAATAAAACTGAAGCAGCAGCTCTCGATGGTCTTCACAAAATGATTGTACAAGATGAATATAGTCAAACTAAGTGCTAAAATCAAGTGTGTGTGTAAATGTTAGAGAAGACAATATGGCAGCACATGGGGGTCCTCCAGGGTTGGACAGAGAGACGACTGAAGCGTTCACTTGTGCATGTGAAGTCGATGTGTGAAAAGAAGGCGCCACCTACAGGAGGTTGGACTGCGGAGCGATCCAGAGAGACGAGTTCAGAGCTGGACAAACTTTACAACCGTAGACATGCGGCTGAACATGGAGGCCCAACAACAGACTGTAAATATCTAACAAGTCCATCAGTTGATGTCACTGGGAGACTTTTGAAGCTTCATTCAAATCTGTCTAACATGTTGAGAAGATACCAGCAGCCAGGCTAGTATCCAGAGTTTGTCTCCAAACCGCAGGAAATTCAAGGCAGCGAGTGTTCGTTGACCAGCGACGGGGAACACGGTGCTCAGATGGGCCAGTGGAGTCAACATCTCCTAGAAATGATCATCTTCACACCTTACAAGCTTACATGTGCTGGGGATGCTTCAACCTTTACACATCCTACCACCAACCTCTTGGATGAATAGTTTGCTAACACAGGAGAGTTTTGTGCCGCCAGGTGGTGCCGAGCCTCTGTGGCAGGTGATCCTTGCTTTAGGTCACTGAAGCCAGGGTGAGTGTTTCTTCTTGATCTTTTTTACCTACTAAGAATACAATGTGAATACTTGTTCCACCAGTGGTTGTGTGAAATGATAAAAGGACTGTCACCTTTAATCTCCTGACACACTGCAGTTTCCCACCAGCACTCGTTCTCCCCGCTCGACCGGCCTGGTGGCTCTGGCCCCGCCCACCTCACCTGTCGCTGCTCTAGCCTTTTGAAAGACACCATTTCCTCCTGTGAGTCCAAGTGAATCCGTCTGATTTTTGCTCTTCCACAGCGCTGGTTTATATTTTTACTCATCACTCCACTCTCCCCTCAGCTTCTGTCTCTTCCTTTGTTTGTCGGAGACACCATGAGTGGTAAAATGTGGACGGAGGAGCAGTTCAACTGCCCCGTGTGTCTGGACCTCCCCAACGATCCAGTCACCATCCCTTGTGGTCACAGCTACTGCATGGCCTGCATCAAGGACTACTGGAGCAAGGACGACCCAAAGGGGAACTACAGTTGCCCTCAGTGCCGTCGGACCTTCTGCCCTAAGCCTTCTCTGTCCAGAAACACCATGCTGGCTGAAGCTGTGGAGCAGCTACGCAAAAGCTCCATGAACCAAAGCGTACGTGGGGCTCCCTCCTCTTCATCCAAACCCAAAGGGAAGCTGTCCTCCTCGGCTGTGCAGTGCGACATGTGCAAAGGAGAGCAGCGGGCAGCGGTCAAGAGCTGCCTGGTGTGTATGAGCTCCTACTGTCAGGCCCACCTGAAGCCCCACCAGACCAAGAAGGCCCTGAAGCAGCATGAGCTGATCGCACCCACAGGAAATCTGTCGGAGAAGATCTGCACCCAGCACAAGTACCTGCAGGAGTTCTTCTGTCGCCAATGTAAAGTGTTCATCTGCTGGCTGTGCACAAGCAACCAGCACAAAGGCCATGAGAGTGTGTCCACCAAGGCTGAGCGCCTGGAGAAACAGGTGGGGTGAGATGGACGCTGATCGTCTGTACTTTGTTCTGAGGAGTTCAGATCTGTATGTGTGTCTGTTTATATGCTGACATCAGCAGTACAGTTATCAATGTGTCAGTGAAGCTTACAGAACTGATGACTGGTTGTTTGTCCAACATTTTGAATGCTCACTAGTTTAACATGAACAGCAGATCATCTCCACCTTCAGTCGCTGTTCGTGAGACAATGGACAGTCGTCACCCGTCTGCCAACCCTTTGTGTCTCCTGTGTGACGGGCGTCCTCGTCTCCTGCATGTCTCCAGTCCTGCTGAACACGTTCCTAACAACATTCCTGTCCATTTGTTGCACGTCTTCAAGAAGCTCCACCCTCTCTGTGGACAGTTTCCTCATGTGCAGTCATTAATTCACTTTCATGTCCTTCTGTATTCGTCTGTAGAAAGTTCTGTCAGAATTGCACACAGAAACTCAGCAGAAGCTGAAGTCAAGAGAGCAGGAGCTGAAAGACATGAAGAAGATGATGGAGGTCATGAAGGTTGGTCAGCAACTTTCAGACAAGATTTCACACATTTCTGATGACGGTCATGTGATCACCTATGTCTCCCCAGCGTTCTGCAGATGTGGTCCACACAGACACGGAGAAGGTGCTGCTGGAGCTGCAGCGCTCAGTGGAACGCTTGCAGGAGCTGCTGGAGGAGATGATGGACCAGGCCGGCCAGGAGAAGATGGGCCAGGCCCAGGACGTGGTTGATAATCTTGAGGCTGAGATTAAAGAGCTGAAGAAGAGGGACACTGAGATGAAGGACCTGGCCAGTTGTGAAGACCACATCCTCTACCTGCAGGTACAGGTGGAAATGCAGCTAGAATGTTAGGGCGCACACCACACACGCACACACGCACACACGCACACACGCACACACACGCACACACGCACACACGCACACACGCACACACACGAGTTATTGATGGTCTCACTCTGCACTTGAAGTTTCTTAATGGATGAATCTGATCAGATGATGAAACATCCAGTTCATGTCTGATTCCTACAAGCTGCTTATTAAAACTTCCCATCAGACCTACGAGTCCATGTGCAGTCCCCTGGAGTCTGGAGACCTTCCAGCTGTGCATGTTAACCCAGAAGCTTCCTTTGACCCTGTACGGGACGTCATCCTGGACCTCAGGGAGCAAGTGGAGGAGTTGTGCAACCAGGAGCTGGGCAAGATCACCAAACAAGGTCTGCCACTAAAGTCTTTGTCTTCTTTCTGTCACTTCTCATGTTGTTCATACTCTTATCTCCTCTTCTCCAGTCAATGACACAACGCTGTTCACTCTGGGAGATGGTAAGTTACAAACATTTATTCTTGTCAACATGAACCTGCTACAAGCGGTAACGTGACTGCTCCTTCTGTCCACCAGCCAATCGCAGCGCTGGACCCAGAGGAGGGATTCTAAAATGTAAGCTGTGTGTTTTCTTATCAAATGTGATGACATCATAGGTTTAAATGATCAGACAACACATGTCTAATTCTTCTGTCCAGTGTTTTCTGGTCTGGCGTCACGCAACACAAACAGTCGACCAGCCGGTGAGTCAGGTGACTCTGAACCACAGCCTCGTCTCACTTTATGCATGTATGATAAACTGAGGATTCTTCATTCACAGCAGCTTCGACACCAAGTATCTCAGTGGGAGGCCGGAGTGCAGACAGACGAGCACTGGGTACTGATTCATTCAACATATGGTGGAAACAACAATGTAAAAACCACTTCAATGTTAACGGTCCCGTCCTCTGATGCAGGTTTGGGCTTTAAAAGTCAAGACGTGAGGAGCAGAGACGCACCACGAGGTGAGAGTCTGCTGGTGAATCTCCTGTCAGTCACGATGATGGATGGTAGAGAGGAACAGGTGTAAGAAACTTCCTCATTGTTGCAGGTGGAACCGCCAGAGAGGACCGAGAGGCCGGTAGGTCGGCGCTGATGTTCCTGGCAGGAAGTCCTGCTGGCTCCAGTTTCAAACACTTCCTCATATTTAGATGGCTTTTGTTGGATGTACAGCTTTGTGGGGTTGATTATAAGGGGGTGGGGGGGGGGGGGGGGTAGTATAGCTTTGATCTGATGTCTCTCTGGTCCTCCAAAAAGTGAGGGAGACTAACCCCAGACCGAGCCCCAATCCAAGCCCCACTCCCAGCCGCAGAGAGTCCCAGTCTCTCTGGAGCAGGTCCAGTCGGAACCTGGATGTCCCTTCTGCAGCCCCAACTCCTGCTCCCATCCCTCACACCCTGGCTCCTGCACCGGCTCCTGCACCGGCTCCTGCACCGGCTCCTGCACCGGCTGGAGGTACAAAACCTGCTTTAGACAGGAATCCCTCTGAACTATTTCCACTTGCTTGTACAATCACTTTTATCTCCCATCTCTCTTCACTACGTCTTCTCTTCGTGGTTGGTTCAGGTTTCAGTCGCATGTCGTCAATTAGCAGCCTCTTCCGCTCCCATCGCCGTGGCAACACCCCCGCCACCCCTGCTGATGACACACCCGCTGCCGGATCCAACCCATGTAAGATCAGACACACACGTGACTACAGTGGAACATCTGGACTTTAGACTTCATCACATATTTCTATACAACAGCTGCCTGCAGGTCTCTGCATCACACCTGGAAGATGTTAAACCGCTTAATGTGACAAACATGTTGGTGTCTTTCATCTGTTTAATCTACTTTTCTTTGTGAATGCAACAACCATTCCTTTGTGTCTTGTTGATTTCCAATGCTGGTACCAGTCTTGCCTCCAGTACCAGGTCTACTACCTTACCTGTTACTGTTTGTGTTGTCCAACAGGGGTGATGGCTGCTCTGACTGAAACTCCAACACAGGGTACGCTGCCTGCTTTTATCTTGTTGCATGTGGAAGTTTGATGAATTGGTTCCAGGTCACTTAATGTTTCCGGCTGTCTGGTTCCAGTTAACCCCGGCCTGTTCTTGGACACGCCCCTCCCCGGCTCCTTGACTCACGCTCCTGCTTTCCCTGCACGTGAGTGAAGTACTTTTCACATCTTATACTTTAATAATAGAAATACATTGAGACCAGAACCTGTACTTACATTAATGATCCTACAAATATGACGTTTCTTTCCCCAGTGAGAGAAATTAACATTGACAGCATCCAGGCTCCAGAGCCGAGGACCCGAGAGGAGTTCCTCCAGTGTGAGTGTCGATGTTTAACTTCAGTACTTGTAGTTGAGATTTATGAGGACTTTCAGCATCCAGGCGGTCGTTCGCTGACCACCGGGGCTGCTGCAGGGATTATGAACAGTGTGAAAATAATCCAGAGGATTTATCTTAAAATGTCACTCAAAGATGAATATTCTGGAAGTACAACTGTCAGTCTTCTTAGTCTCTTTTCCCAGGACTTTTAACTATATAACAGTCATCATTAGCTTGCTCTGTTGTCATGGAGACGACTCCATCGTTTCATCCACCACAAAGTTAAATGCACTGCAGTATGTGTTCAGGCTTCAAAGACTCAGCTCAAACACACTCAAACATGTTGGACTGGAAGGCGACTTTAATTACTGACTTTAAAATGATATGTTGACCAAACGATCCCAACTAAGAGTCCACTTCTCTCTGGAGGTCCCAACATCACATGATCTTCATCAGCCTTGGATGAACAATGAAGACCATGCGATCAAATCAGGAACTTGTTTTGCCAAAGCATCTTTTCCACAGTCAAGAATGAAGATTCAGAACTGTCAAACACGTGTGAGTGATGTCATTCACCTCTCTGTTGTAGATTCTGTGAGGTTGACACTCGACCCCAACACGGCTCACCGACGGCTGGCTCTCTCCGACAGCAACTCTAAAGCCACCCTGCAGGGGGCGGCGCAGTCGTACCCCGACACTCCCCAGCGCTTTGACGGCTGGACCCAGGTGATGTGCCAGAGCCCGCTGTACGGCCAGCGCTGTTACTGGGAGGTGGAGTGGCGAGGCCGCGGCTCCTCTATGGGTGTAGTGTACGGGGCGTTACACAGGAAGGGCTCCGACGCCCGGGCGGGGCTTGGTTACAACGCCCAGTCCTGGACCCTGGAGCTGTCCGACACCTGCTGCTCAGCCATGCACGACAATGAGAAGAAGGACATCCCGGTCACCTACTCCCCCCGCCTGGGCGTCTACCTGGATCTGTCCATGGGCTCGCTCTCTTTCTACAGCGTGGCAGAGAGCATGACGCACCTTCACACCTTCCGTGCAAACTTCACCCAGCCACTTTACGCCGCCTTCGGGGTGGGGAGTGGAGTCGGGGTGGGTCTGGACTTCGCCCTGGGACAGTTCAGCTCCAGCTCTGACAGCATCAAGATCTGTCCCATGTGAGGACGCAGGCAGAGGGACAGTCTGGACACGGTGAACAACACATGACTGATCATGTTGGCAGCAGCTCATCTTACCTGAGTCTGATCATCCAGTGAGCACAAATAACCCAGGCAGTCATTTTCTGATGCTTTATTTAAAAAAAAAAAGAAAAAGAGTTGACAGAGGATCATGATCTTAGTGGGGGGGCATGAAGAAGTCACTTACAACAAGCTGGAACTTCCTGTTGGATAAGTCAACTGATATTAGAGAGCTGAGCGGATTCGTTACTACGTTTAATAAAGAAATGAACAATCCGAGTGTGAAACTCTTTTTTTCTTACTGTTTAATCTCTTCCAGATCGATAACCTCTGACAGCATCACATGTATACAAGTCTTAGTGCTCCATCTCTTCAGAAATAAAAAAAACTTTTGGCTTGTTGACAGATTTGAATTCCCCTTTGTCGACATTATTTTAAAATGTTTGTTAATATGTGAGACCCGGCCAGGAGGGACGTCTGTAACACAAAGGTTATAAAAGTAAAAGTGCAGGAAGTGAGAGGCTCTTCTGTCTAAAACACGTTATACCTGCAGATGTTTCCCACCAGTGAGTGAACCCACAGACATTTGAGATAAAGGAACTCCTCATCAACCCAGATGTGACTTACAGGTGTAGAAAGCAGTGATGCTCGAATAACCTTAAAACCCGGCTGAGTGCAACTGAAACATAGAATAAGAAACAAGGCTGGACCAATCAGAACACTGCTGGCTTCTACTTAAGGCCTCTTACCGTTACAAACACAAGGACCTGAAGGTTTGTTTGGTGTCTGATCTGGTTCTGACTTCCGCCTGGCCCCACCCGTCTGCAGACAGGTGCATGCTGGGAGGCAGGAGCAAGTCACTTTGGACACGTCATGCAGACAGGAGGCGGGGGGGGGCGGGGCATGTGGACTTTCAGCAGACCACCGAGATATTTGTGTAAAATCCTATTATTTCTGATGTGTTGAAGGCTTTGAGTCAGGATGAGCCTGGCGGTGTGGCGTTTGTTGTTGTAGGACAAACCAGCAGGGACGTTTACTCCTGGAGTTCTAGAAGTAAGTTCCTGTGTTCAGGGCTCCATCAGCTCGCTTGATTCTGTTCCCCTTGAAATGGACAAACTCCGGATGCTCGGCCCTGTTTACCATCTGTCACTCACATTCTCTTCTGACATTCAGAAACCTGCAGAGACCACGTCTTCCACTCCTGACACACATTTACTCCTTCTGATCCACATCCACAATCCTTCCTTCACTTACATATCCCCTCTGTCCCCCCCCTCTACCCGGGCCTGAACATCCAGAGTCTCACAGGAATATTAAGATTCATCGACTGCTGAGAAGAAAGTTAGAGTTCAACACCCCACTGAGAGGCGAACTAAGGCCTTAAGAACTAGCATCATGTCAACACATGTAGACACTGCGCTAACGCTAAAAACAGTCTGTTCCATTGTGCTTTAAAATAAATCCTAACAAGGAGGAATTGTTCCGCCCACCAGAGGTCCTGACGACTCTCCCCAGGCAAAGAGGACGAGAGATGAGGGAGGGAAGCAGGTCCTCAGGAGGAGCTTCATGGTCTGGAGTGTGTGTGTCATCCTCCCCTCAGCGTTTGCCTGAACTTGGCAGGGCTTTGGAGGCGAGATGCTGCCGCCGGTCTTTGAGGTTACCCCAGGGCGGAGGGGGGAGGGCCAGGGAGGTGGGGTGAGGAGGAGGAGCAGGGTTACTAGCTGCCCTCCCCGTCCGTGCACCGATCATGGCTGGGAGGCTCTGGTTGCGCCTCAGACCATCCAGTAGGCTACCGCCGCCGGCTGACACAAAGGTGGCAGAATCCTGGCGGGACTCGGCGCCCTGGAGCACATTGGTAAATCCCAGCCGCCGCAGCCTCTGCAGCAGGCCAACGTTGACCGGGTCGAGCCTGGTCCTGCGGATCTTCAGGGACTGAGCAAGTGCTGCGGCATCCTGGGAGGGGCTTGGTAGGTCAGGATGGGGGGCGCGACCCAGATTCAAGCCGTAAACGTCCTGAAGAAAAAGCTCTGCTGGCCGTGACGCTAGGAAATTGTCAGCTTGGTGCTGGCGGGGCTCCATGGGCACAGGGGAGGGAGTGGGTGAGTGCGAGGGTGAGTTAGGAGGTGTACCTGGGAGAAGGCGGAGGAGGGGCGGCTGGCGCGTGGGCTTTGGAGAAGAAAGGGGGACGTCAGTCGTCACCTGAGCGGAGATGCCTCGTTCCAGGACCAACTTGGCGAGGCCTCTGGCGGCTGCAGGGGGACGGCGAGGTGGAAAGGCATCTCCCAGGCTGAGTCTGCAGGGAGTCAGAGGAGTGCTGGGACCTGTCCTCATGGAGCTGGGGGTGTTGGCCATAAGAGACGACTGACAACTGAAACCAACGTAGAGATGTGTTAACAATTGTTCACTTTAAAACTGTAAACAGACGATGCAGGCTCACTTTAGGGGACCCCTTTATCTTTAAACCCTTTGAGGAAGACGTACCTGGAGGTGACCTGCGTGGTGTCACTCGGGTGCAGGATGCGGCAGGTTGTGAAGGTGTAGGTGGAGAAGGTGGAGCTTTGACACTTTCCTGGATTTTGGACTGAACACACAATAGTTCAGATTGTTTGACAAATAATTGCAACTATGATCAGATTGTTTCCCTTTCAACCAATATTTACCAGAGGATGATGATGATGATGATGTTGAGCTGCTTTGTGATTGGACCGTTGCTGTAGAGACTCCTGGAATGGGCTGAGATGACAGGCTGGAGTTGTCGGGGACGTGACAGGGTGCCGAGGTCACACAAGAAGTGGCAGCTGTCCCCTGTGATGTCGGCAGGGTCGGGGACAAACGAGGGACCGGAAGGGGTGACGCCGAATACTTTCTGTCTTTCCTCTCCTCAGGTGTAGACGAGCATCGCACCTTAAAGATAATCCCAACTTCCTCATCCTCCTCTTCTTCTTTACCTCTTTCTGCAGCCCCTTTCTCCAGGACACCGGCTCCTCCGTCTCCTTGCTCCTCATCCTCGTCGTCCTCCTCCATGTCAGACAGGCGGTAGACAGCATCCTGCGCCAGCGGGCGGAAACCCTTGGTCACCACTCCGGGGTGGGGGTCCAGTATAGTGGCCAGGTGGGGTTTAGCCAGCTGCTGCCAGTGATGAAGTGTCAGGGAGCCTTAAGAAACGTGCAGTTAGAATACTTATCATAACTTTGACGTGTTAAAAGAACGACCAGAGCAGAGCAGCTGCCCTCATACTCACGCACAGCGAACATCATCACAGGACAGATGATGGATTCTTTAAACATGGGCCATATTTATCAACGTCTTTGGTCTAAATGATTAATAGGGACTAAATGTATTAGATTTGGTCCAATATTCAGTGATGACTTCCGTTAACTGTCAACCCAGGAAACACAAAGCCTTTGTCCCTTTAAAGGTCTATAAGACTCTTAGACACTCAGACCTCATGCGTCAACACTATAGTCTTCTTCTGGGTTAGCACATTGTTGTACATCCTACCTCGCTGTGAACTGGCGCAGGTCAACATCATAACTTTAGTTAACAACATGACGCCCACAACATTCAGTCATCATTATTACATAATACTTTGCACCTGTAGTAACAGACTAAAGAACACAGATAAATACATGTAATATAAATCAGATTTCAGCTGCTCCAGCTGCTTCGTGGAGGTACATTTACCTTCCATTGGTTTAACGATCTGAAGCTTCTCAGGCAGGAAGCTCTTGAAAATACTAGAGCTTGTGGAGAGTTCTGACAGGTTGGAGAAGGAGGAGAGCATGCTGCCCGTCGGCGAGCTGCAGCCACTTCCCTCCACATCTTCGTCCCCTGCCAGGGCCTGCAGCTTCCTCTCACGCTCCGCCTGGAAGAACTGGCGCTCACACAGGAAGTTCTGACGGCGCAGCGACAGGCGATGGAGGGCTTTGGTGAGGTCGTTTCCACCGGGGGAGCCCGGCTGGCCCATTTGCACTTCCTCTCTGCAAACATAGAAGTTAGACTATTTATGCTCTTGTAAGATGAGTCATCTTATAAACTTCTTTTGCAGTGTTTGTTTTGTACCCCTGAGCAGACAGGAAGGGCTGTGAGGTCATCACCAGGGAGCTCTGTCTCGACCCAGGGATAGGAGGGGTGGCCGAAGCCGACCGAGACGCAGAAGCGTTTATGGAACGGACTGTTTGGAAAACTTTCTTCTGGGAAATTCTGGAGAGGAAGGAGGTCAAAGGTCAGCGACTACTAGGCCAAAAGCAGTGCAATTCGTTAGCTGTGACTCATAACAGTCCAGACCTCCGTCACCCACAACCAGCGTCTTGGAGAATGAGAATGTAGATCTCAGTTGTCTGAAGTGAACTTTGAGCTTCTTACTTTTGGTCCTGAAAGGCCGTCTCTTCCTCTACACTCAGCTCCCTCCGCATGGTGCCCTCGATCTCTGCTGCCAAGGAGTCCTACACACACACACACACACACACACACACACACACACACACACACACACACACACACAGGTCAGGTGTCTGTTATTCCCTCAGATTGAAGGTCTACAGTTCATTTCAAGTTGGTATTTGGATTTGGAATCTGTTCCTGTCAACTGTCATCATGAGGTCCAAAGAGCGTCACTATCAGTGAAGGAAGCCATCATGAGGCTGAAGCATCAAAACAAACCCATCAGAGAGGAGACAAGAACATCAGGTGTGTCCAGATCAACTGGTTGGTACATTGTTGAAGAGAAAGACCCACTGGTGAGCTCAGCAACACCAGAAGACCTGGAGGACCAGGGGAACAACTGTGGTGGAGGACAGAAGAATCATTTCCCTGGTGGAGAAGAGTTGTCCAGATCCAGATCACTCTCCAGGAGGTCCAGGTCAACAATCAGGAGAAGACTTCACCAGAGTGAACACAGAGGGGTCACCACCAGATGGAAACCAGTGGTGAGCCTCAACAACAGGAACATCTAACAAACCCTGGACGGGTCTGGAACAACATCCTGAGGACAGATGAGATCAACTTGGACCAGAATGATGGAAGAGAAGAGTCTGGAGAAGGAAGGAACTGGTCATGATCCAAAGCCCTCCACCTCCTCAGTGGAGCATGGTGGTGGAGGTGTGATGGTGTCATGTCTGGCTGCCAGTGGAACTGGTTCCCTTGTACTGGTTGATGATGGGACTGCTGACAGAAGCAGCAGGATGAATTCGGAGGTGTTTCAGGGAATATTATCTGCTCATCTTCATCCAGATGTTCAGAACTGATTGGACGGAGCTTCACAGTGCAGATGGACAACGACCCCAAGAACCAAAGAGTTTGTTAA
>CAAKHC010009371.1:48639-66119 GCA_901007825.1 Macroramphosus scolopax | reverse complement strand
CCCCATCCTCACCGACCCGAACACTCCACTCTTAAGCAAGGCTGAACGGTGAGTAAATGACCTCCCCCAGCCCCCTAAATGGTTGTATCCTGGCTGCTTGATACTGAGATGGATGAAGGGATGCAGGGTGCTTCCTTTTCTAGTCCCCATGCAAGTGTAGGTTAAAATGGGCGAGGAAGTGGGTGCTTCTTCGTCCCCACTCGGTGACCTTTGACACTGTTTGAGGGATGTAAAGGGGGAGAGTTCCCCAGCCAGACTAACATAAATATACATTTATAATCAGATTGGATTTTGCATTAATAACAAGCCACTTTTAAGGACATTCGGCGTGTCAACGCAATTTAATCTTTTCACCTGTTGTTTAACACTGTCAAAGCACCAATAGACACACGACAAACTCTTTCCAGTACTAATACAGCCGGATAATAAAGGACACACTGCTTTCAGTACAGAACTGCTGGTAAATAAAGTCTTTTCCCACTAGGAGATATTTTCTGCACACACGTTAAAGATTGTACTTCGGTACGTTACAATAATACCATGTTGTCAGTTGCAAATGATTCGCTGTCGTCAGAAGGAAAAGTTGTGGTTGGAAACCATCTGTCTCCGTCTTCAAAGTCCGGTGTTCTTTTACTCCGTCAACCCACATCAGTATGATTTCCTTTGCATCTACGAACATCAACGTGTCTCTTCTTATATATCATATCTTCGTAGTATATCTTTCCCCTCTTGTCATAATCTCCACTGCCACTAGAGGACATTGACCTACATGCACAATAGAAGTCAGCGGATACCACAAAACCTCCCAAAAAAAAGACACAACACATAAAATCACTTGAGACCTCGTCCTGTTATTCACATCAAGTGATGAGACCGGGCTGAGCAAACGTGTTTGTGTCACTTTGATATTTTACATGATGAATTTTGTCCTTAATGGACCCATTAGCGCGCAGGAAGAAACCAGTCGTAGAGAGGTCATATCTCAAATGGTTTCGCAGTCATAAATAAAAGGGCAGTGACAAGCGAGGAACTGTTAGATTCTCTGTGTCTGATACATTTACAAACTCGTCCCCGTCGTCGGCGCTCTCCTCCCTCCCTCCTCCCTCGCTATCACTTCCTCCTTTGCTTGAATGTCACCACTCTGTGGGAGGATTTAACGTTACTTTTAACCCTCAGCGCCTCATAATTACCTTGACATTTACCCTGCATTCAATCAAGTTTTTAACAGCAGATTTATTGCCGTGACTTTCTTGTATTGCAGGCGGCTGCAGTAATTACGCAGGTTATTAAGAGTCTTTGTGTTAATGTAGTTTTACATCGATAATATTCTGTTTTTTTCCTGCATGGAAGAGCGCAGTGTCAGCTGTCTAAAGACGGAGTGACACAGGAAAGGACAGAAATACTATTAGATGAAGTATCAGATGACTTGGGGTATGAGGAGTGGAACAGGGTAGCACTGCCTCTCCCTCCTTTATTGCTCAGGTTATTATCACAACTGCTGGGGAATTGTCGAGACGGGGAGATAGGAGTGGCAACGATCCATCCGGGACTCGTTCATCACCGCGCGCCGCAGCCCCCCGAATAGAAATTACATCTGCATCTGAATTAGTAACATTATTCGCCAATTTGGCTCAGAGTGAACATTGTTCCATTGAAGGTGGAATTAAATTAGAAAATGAGTGCGTCTTTAATTTTCAGATTATAAATCAGGGAATATAATTCACCTTCTTGTACCTTAAGGGCAATCACATTATCCTAAGCGACATTTTATCCTCAGCCCCGCCAAGTGATCTCGTCACGACATGCAGTCACACACACCAATCATGCTTCCAGAGGGGAAGCAGGAAATACATCTTCTCCTCCCGAATTAGACGTAAAATATGAACGTCTCCTCCTGCATGAGAGCTTATTTTACATGAGGTTCGATGGTGCTTGTGATCTCATAAGCACTATAGAGAATTGAGCACACTGTTGTCAGGTTAACATGTACAGAATATCTGACGCTCCAAGCTGGAGGCGTCTATTATAGGACACTTATTGAAAACAACATGGCAACCACTGAAGGTGTTTGAAGGTGGGATCTCGGCAATATGGAGTCGTAGATGTGGAAGTTGCAGCAATAGCGTTCCGCTCTAAAGGAGCCAAAACTTCAACTGAAATTGAGTCGACATGAGCTGTAATAATGTGTTAAAGTCCAAATCTGGTCACCTTCAGTGTCTCGTCTGTTGGCGTTGAACATTCAGATGACCTGGCGGGTGCTAGCAACCCCTTTGCAATGAGTACGTACAAATTAAAGCTAAGTGTTATCTTTGTGTAAATTTAACGTGGCATCAAAATCAGGTTCATATAAATATCTGGCGACACGTCGATGGACCGCTGGTTCTTTAGTAAGTGGGAGGGATCCCTGTCGAATGCAAATTAATTTAATTTAAGTAGATAATTATTTCACGGTCGGTCTCGTAGCGTCCCAAAATAAAGACATCCTCGTTGTAGCATTTAGCAAACATCCTGTTGGAGTTAAGTGACGATGCTTCTTAATTGTAATAAACAACCCAGCAAGTTACAGTTGCACAGAACCTGATCAAATTAGAAACGAATGGAATCGACCTTTTACAGCCAGTCGACGCTCCCGTGGCCCAAAACCCCTCCGACTGTTCATTTCATTCTGGCCGGTGCCCAGACCTCATTAAAAATGAATGCACTCCTTAAACCCCAACACTAGGCCTTTTCCATTAGGGAGGGAGATATGAGGGTGATAAACATTATTTGTGATCGGATATGAATCGTGCAAGGATTGGCTGCAATATTGGGAGCCACATTGGGAAGCGATTGTGCTTGAATTCCCCCGTGCGGTTTCACGCCATATCACAGCTCTTGTAATTTGTTTCATATTCATTTTGGCCATTGTTGTGTGTCATATTGAAAGCCCTATCGAGCTGATCTAGACCAGCCAATTTGGATTTTTGTTATTCTGTCCCACTTGGTTGATTTTAAGCTGATCAGGATATTTGCCTGGCACTGTCTTGGGCATTCTGAATGGCCTTATCTTACGTTTAATTACCAAACCGCCTTTGTTGAAGCAAAATTCATCTATTTTGGTGTGTGTCGCGGTGGGGTGTGTGTGTGTGTGTGTTCCTGCCCCCGTGTGCATAAAAGAAAAGGAGAAAAAAAAAGAGATGGAGAAAGCGTGTTTGGTTGTCTTCACTCTGCCTGATGTCACAGCCTCTTTGATATACTGTACAGGTGTATTTTCGCGGAATACAACGCGTTGGTGGATCCCCCATAAAAGGCAATAAACCTTGACAGGCTATTGGAGATTCACCCCTGAGCGCTCCAATGACAACCTCCCAGACATATACATTTAATATGCCATTGATTGATTGATTTTATGGGACATGGTTAACATTATCATCAATACTGCCCTCGGGAGCAAGACACCAACTTAGTGTGAACAGAAGAGAAGCTGATTACACATGAAGGGGTACCTGGTAAACACCAGTGTGAAGGGAATCTCTTATCACCTTTTTTACAGTGGTGTGTGTATGTGCCTTAAGCATGCATTCCATAAGGGGATGCATTGCATATAGATGCACGTCATCCAAGAGGATCCGCCGCACTACCGGTGGTTTGAGCTGTATTAGCCTGACTGTTTGACCCCCGCGCCGTAGTCAATGTGCCTATCTTCTCTCCTCCAGGTTCACTGACAGTCAGAAAAGGATGATAATGGTCGCCCTTGGACACTCTGCACCACGGGGCAGGGCTGTGATGGGCTGCGGCTCAGGCACATATTAATATTAATACGTATAAAAGCCAGTCTGGCTGGCACAGAATCATCAGCATACGCAGACTCACACACACACATACACACACACAAACTCAAGTAAAAAGGCCCATTATGGATGTAACTGCGTAGCGTTTGCAGATGGACCGTTTCCCAAGGTCAGTTTGAAACATTTGCCAGCAGGAAACCTACACAGAGTGCCGGTTGTTCACACCGTTTGGGGAAAAACACACATTATGTAAATGATTCTTCTCTTGGAACAAAACAGACACAACTAGAAACCGCGTGCTAATGGCCGCGGCTGCAGCCAAAGCTAATGGTTGTTTGCTTACGTGTGTGCCCGCGCGGCGTGTGTGTGTGTGTGTTACTGTCTTGCACACACCTTATGCATGTGAAAGCTTTACTTAGTTTCATCCGCCGTGTCTTTGAAAGGATTTAAAATGCATAAAGGAGTGAAAAAAGCAGGCATTACATATTTTTTGTTAATTCACAAGAGCTTTCAGAGGCAATAATGACACAGCTTTATTTAGGGACGAGGAAGAGTTACAGAGGTACACAGTGTCACTCCCTTCTGTCAACCAACAGAAGGTGTCAATACAATTTAATTTGCATATTTACATATCGGGCCGACGGTTTGGTATCATCCACAAACACACTAAAGTAACGATGCATGGAGTCAGATCGTTCGTCATGAATCGAAGGAACAACCTGAATGTGTGTAAGAATATGAGGATGATACCTGCTCTGTGTTTGGCTAGAGGCCATGACGTTCCAACACAAGGGCGACAAGGAAATAAAAACTGATTTGATTTGGAAATGTAGCTACTGAGGGGTGTCTGAGGCGCTGACATGTACAGTGAACTGAGGGGCTGATTTCAATGTCAATAAGCAAATCCAGGCTCTTGTTTTCCTCTTACGTTTCAGACACGGGAAGATGTGACCGCTCAGAGGGAAAATTAAATGGCATTCCTCTCGGCATTAGACAGAAATAAGCGAGCAAGGGCATTGTTTGGAGGGTTATTGTTCACCGTATGTCGGTGAACTGCACGCTTCAACTTTATGAAAGGACTTTGAAATCCATACTGGAAATAAATAAATGTCCTGAATGTTTTACAGGAGGATCAAAGCACCGACTGAAGCTAGTAACCAGCTCCAATGTCATTTGGAGTTAAAGACATTGAATCTGAACCTCCACCAGCAGGTTCTCGTCATCAACAGGACATTTATCACCTCTTATGATCGATATGGGATGTTAGGAAGGGATGTAACCCCGCTACCTTCTGAATATCTGGTGTGTGAGGCAGCACAGCTTTACTTGAACCTTGTTCAAGACCTCCAAAGAGTTTTTATTTGGAGGAACTAAACTACGACTCCCTGGGGCTTCCTCCATCCCTCCCTGGAGTAAAACAGTAAAAATGAAAAGGACTTGAGGAGTGACGGGCAACACATACTATCAAGAAGCTGCAGTGGCAACCTTGTGAGAAAAACGGAAACACTGACTTTTTAGCCTGAGCCAGAGAGGAAACTCTCAATTTGTGGTTAGAAGCATTTAGTTAAAGATTGACGTCGCTGCGGACGGAAAGAGTTTCCTCTGAAAGGTGCCTGAGAGGTTAGCTTTTAACTTCCTGTCCTAAAAACCACTGCAGGACGTGGAATAGTTCGACCTCAGATAAAACACATGTGACAAACAAGAAATATTTTAAAGAAAGTTTGAAAAAACACTTAATCATCCATCCAGGTAAAAGATATTTTACTTTATAGTAATAAAAGAGGAACTTCTTCGGTCATGTTTTGAGCTGTAACAACTATTGTATCATTCAGTCACCGTGTGTCTGGTGAAGCAGCTCTATTGTTGTTTTTGTGTTAATAGTTGCTACCTTTGCAGCGGCTGATCCATACAGATAACTAATTATATGACAGTCTGGTTAGCACTCTTACACATTATCACTTTAAAACAAAAATAAGAAAATAAAGATAAAACTCCCAACATAATAGTTTACTTCAAAACTGTATGATGAGACAAAGAAGTGGAACAACGGTGGTTTATAGTTTTACCTCCAGTCTGAAGGAAACTCGGGTCCTCTCCCTCGCAGGGGGTTGGGCCGGGACAAGTCATATTTCACCATCAGCCTGACTTGTCCCAACAATGTGACAGCAGGTGACAAATAACCTGGCTCATGATTGAAATCTGACAAAATAACACTGTGTTTTATAATAGCGTCCCCAAGCAGAAATATGGCAGCCGCAAACTAAACAGTGCTTCATCACCCCCATGCCAGTCCCTGGCGGTTCTCCATTAAGGGCCAGATCATTGTGTTTTGCCTCCCCCATCCCATCTGACCGCCGAAGTGACAGCCCCGGCTTGCCGCTGTGACAGTGAAAAATATTTGTACTGACAAGGCCACAAATCACCTCGCCGACAAGTTTTAAAACTCAATATTCGCTCAATGTGCATCTGCTATATTCTTGTTAAAAGTGTAATGTGGTAGTCTCTCCCCTCCGCGTCCTCTTATTATCACGGTATTGACAGCGACTATAATAAAGTTGTGCTGTTTTGATGCCAGGGAGGGAAGCGAGGGGGGGGGGGGGGCACTGGGTGCGTGAGGGTGAGAGTAGCTGGGGATTGAGAAACACTCGCTGTAACGAAAGTGCTCCATTTTCATGACAGAATTTTCACCCGGCCCCGTTCAGGTTGGCGGGTCTACCTGCGGCTCCCGTAACGACCCCCCCCACCGGCCGGCATCACACTGCTGGTCCAAAACTTCTGAAGCATCCAGTGCAATATCTTGCCTCATAATCACACCTGAATCATTGTTTAGCCACACATTTCCCACACCGCTGTCTTTCATTGTGCATATTAAATCTCATTGGAGTATAATCAGTCCACCCTTTGCCCACTCTAGACCTCTACGCTCCACTAGTGCTGTCGAGCCAATGGTTGCTCTAATATCCCCCTTAGTTTGAAGCATTGTCGACCATGTAGGCCCTAATGTGTGCCCAGTGCGCACGAGTAAGTGTGCTTTAGGCTCATTGTTAACATAAGGCCAAATCTGTAATATAGCACGGACAATTAAGTGCACAATTTTTGTATAAATGCAAAATCCCTCACTGTGAATTATTTAATTCCCTCTCCACAGTTCATTTAATAGAGCCCTTTTGGCGGGCGGTTTGAGTCACAGAAAACTAATTTGATTCTGCCCCTTGATTTAATTAGATTTTATGATGTATGGTATTGCTAATTCGGTGGCTCACCATGCGTTGTCTGCGCCTGTCCCTTGCACTGGCGGCGAGCTGTCAGAGCCCCATTTTTAACAGTATTGAAAAATTCAAGCTTTATTATTGCCCCCTCACTCATTTTCTCCCATCAGGGGGAAAGTAATGAGCTTTTAGTCTCTCCTCTTCTGCCGCCCCTCTTGCTCGTCTCTCTCCTAACTTGTACTTCTTTTTTTTTTTTTACTTTCTTCTATCTTCATCTCTTTTTCTTTTTTCGTTCCCCCCCTTTTTTTTACAAACAGTAAGTGTCAGAGAGACCACAGGGGGGGTGGAACTGTAAGAACAGGGAGGCAGGAAGCAGAACTGATGCCACTAATGAGCAATAAACTGCACAGAGAATAAAAAGAACAAAATAACATGGCGGGATAAAAGGAAGGATGACGAGGAAAAGATCGGGAGGAAAGAATAAATGTGTCAGAGAGGAGTGGGAGACGGACACAGCGGCGATGGTGAGAGATAAGTAGCAGTTAGCGAGGGGACAGGGGAAGCAGGAAAGCGGGATGGAGAGAAAGACTGAGTGGAGTCGGGACAATGGAGATTGTGCCATACGCTTACAGCGCTCCAGGCTTGCTGTTCCAGCATTAGCGCACTGATTCATGAGTTAAGTTTCCCCAACTGCTCACGGCTATTAGCTTTCAGTTCCTTCGGCTGTCATTTAGACTCCAAAGAGTCTTTTGGTTAATGCAGTGTTTTAATGAGAGTGCACCACTCGCTAATATATTTGACTGTATGAAAGGTCACAACAGGAAGCCAAACAGATTGAGAGAGAGAGAGACGGCAGCGGCGCTGTCAAGAGGCAAGACAGGTTTCCTAGCAGGCGCGGGGGCGTCAGGGGTGGGCGGCGGGCTTTTTTTTTACGTTAACCTGTGAGGCAGCCGGCTTTAGTGTCACTACTCCACGCCTCATACCCCCTTTACCCAGCGTTCCAACTGTGCGTAATAGGCCCCGGAACTGATGGGCTGCTGCTCCCTCTAGTTACGCCACATCCATCACCAGCTTTAACCAGAGAGGGGAAAGAAAAGTTAGAGAAAGAAATGGAAGGAGACGGGCGATGGAAGGGGCAGACACCGAGAGAGGAGGCACATGTTTCATTACCCATATAATCACCAGTCTGATTGCCACACAAGCAATATAAGAGTGTCTCACAGCAGCTCCGGGAAAATTTATAGCCACCTGACTATTAGATTCCCACCAACCCGTTAAATATCCGAGGAACGCCGAGCCGATATGGGAGCAGTTACAGAATATAAGGAATAAGATTCAATAAAATTTTGAAAAATTCTCAGCATTTCTGCATGTGAGTTTCCCTTGTGTCAACGTCGATATGTGATAACTAGACGCTTTATTCCACATTCCCAGGTAGTCCAGAGATGTTCCGTCGGGCAACGAGCAGCAGCATTATCAAACATTTTGACAACTCTGCATAAACAAGCGTGGCATGCAGCCTCCGTTCTGTCAGGGGACACCCGTAAGGGACTGTCTCCGAAGAGCGAAGCCGTGTCTAGTTTGGGCCCCAAAACCCGATAATCTAACGGTAATCCATTCAAAACTAATCAAACATTTACAAAGGTGCCATGACGGGGAGAGAGCTCTATTCATCAGCGTCCTCCATCACCAACACGCAGGCCCAAACTCATTACGCTTGCGGCGTCTCAATCTACCTATGCAAATGAGACAGCGGCATGCAGGGTGAGCGGGAGGGGGGAAGGGGGGGGGGTGACAACCAGACTTGTGTACAGAAATTATAAACAAATATTCATCCATTATGGTCGGAGTTGCATGCATCTCGTCGTGCCTGCGTACAAACTCTTCCTCAGTCGGACTATTTTTCACCGGGCAGGAAGTGACAGTGTTGTCAAGGTGAATTAGCAGCATATGTCAAGCTTTCGTTATAAATCCCGGTCCGACTGTAACCCCTTATTTCCCCGCTCGACGATGTATGTACACGCTTGATGATATATCAACACTGCTTGGCGATTAATAATTCAGCACGGGGGTGATTCCACAGGGGGAGTTGTGGTGAGACGTGGGACAACGGGCCTTGTAGTTGAGGGTTTTTTTTTTGGGAGTTGAAAAGTGGTCTCCTTCCCCTGTAATCCTCTCTCAGCGCCTGTAGGCCCTGGACCTTTTCGCCCCCCATTACCCAAACCATTTGTTTATTGTGCAGTAATTACAAACCTTCAAGCCTAAAGGCAAACAGGCGGAGAGGTGCTGTAATGATGTAGACATTCATAACAATATATCATAACAGCCGTGGAGTCAAACAATGAATTCATGTCAGAGGATATCAATAGAACAAACAGCAGAAACAACCAGGTGGTTACTCGGCTCAGAGAACCAGAATATAAACTATCTGGTACTCTACGGCATTAAAATCAGAGTGTTAATTTTTTATTTCATGCATGTTTGCACCACAAGGTTTAAAACCCAGAATACTTCCTGAGACAAAAAAAAAAAAAAAATCTCATTTCAGCACTCCAGAAGCCATTTAATGCTCCCTGTGTAAGAGTGGCAATCCCTATTACCGCTGGATAAAGTGTACCCTTTTTTATTTGAAATGAAAATGTCAGTAATTTCTTTCGAGATTGATGACTCCTTACATGCGGGCCCAATAAATGAAAAATTGATGAGGCTCAGTTCTCTCTTTTAATATTTAAGGCAATATTAAAGTCTCTCTTACATCTCATGGAAATAGTTTTATTTAAAAGGAATAAGACCATTGGGCATTGTTTACTGAACACCTCATGCATGTTTTATAAACCCGCCGGCTCTTGGAGGAATTCAAAGGCCCTTGAAATCGTTACTGTTTTGCAGTGAGTATAAAACGACTTAAGAGGAAGTCAAATGGCATCGGCGTTGTTGTGCAGCAGCTCTCTGGTTGTTGGATTGTGGGCTGCGTTGATGAGGGTGCCAGTGGTGGATGGCGTCTGTGCCAGAAATGGGAGTTGCACAATAAATGGCTGAGATTTTATTTCTTCTATCGGGTCGTAATGTGTGCTCGGCGGGGAAATTGATGTTTAGCGTGGCTGAGCGGACGAACAGGATGAATTGCCATTTAAAACAAAGACCCATGGGTTGAAAGCAAGGGGAGGAAGAGGGAGGAGAAGAGGGGAAGTTAGAAGTAGGACAAGGAGAGGAAGCGACTTGAATGGTTCTGGTAGTTTGAAATAGGCCGGCGGCGAGGAGAGTTCCATGCACAGGCAGTAAATGACAGCCATGCATACCGGATAGATTCTCTTGGTTTGAAGAAGATAGTTGGTATGAAAATACACACGCAAAGGAGTTCATACCTCCGAACGAACCTTTACCAGCGATGCTTTCATGGCTTTTATACACATAGAAAGTTGAATAATGCTGAATAAAGCTTTCGCCTCTAGTTACATTGCTGAAGCAAAAATTTGGAGATGACATAGAGATACTTCCTGGCTTTAAGTTGACGGACCTTAATAGAGACCATTACCCTCTGTTACCGGTGCGAGGTGTTATCCCTTCATGTTTGATTGATTCCAATAATCTTGGTTCCTCTCAAACATTTAGACCCAAACACAAAGGAGCAAAGGGCCCAGGTAGAAAACTACTGGAATTGTCCTTTAAGTTGAAGTCGTCAATTGTCAAGTCTCACCTCGGTCAGTCTGCATGCATGTGCTCAGACACGCACGCACGCACGCACGCACGCACGCACGCACGCACGCACGCACGCACGCACGCACACACACACACACACACACACTCACAGTCAGAAAACAGCCTATAGTGGAAAACCTTCTATAGCAGCAGGACACAATCCGTAGCTGCAAGCTGAGGAGCCCATTACATTGTAGTGGTGGTTAACAGGGACATTCGAACTGAGAACCAAGATACTCCAGCTCCCATTTAGACAAATTAAATCAAGTCCCATAATGCTTTATGTATCTGTTGCCTGGGTTACACATCTGAGCACACCAGGCCCCTTGATGAAGGGCGGAATGAAGCCTTTTATATCAGATGCTTCGACAACAGGGGGTGACTGCTACCTGCCAACTATTATCAAAGGCACTGGTTTCATAGCCCTGCCATATTTTTTGATTGATCTAAATTACACGTCAGTGAGTGCTGCAGTAACATGATCTATAAAGAGATAGCGACTACTTGTACATTATTAAACTCCCTGAGTGACTGCTCTGCTTTTGGATTGCTGTAATTATCCGTGCTGGAGGCACAACAAGTGGCCCAAACACAGCTGTTAGCCTGCCTGCGCACACGAACACTGGCTGGCATTAATTGTTTTTGAACAGAAGCTACATTTGGCGGAGGTTAACATTAAGAGGAGGGGTGCATGCCTTTGTGTCTGTATCGTAAAATGAAGCATGCATACTTCACTGTTATTTAAAGAACAGAGAACCTTTCGGTTTCGGGGGAAATGATTAGTTGCATCAGTGTCGTAGCAAGTTGAAACCTAATTTGCTAGAAGGATCACCTTGATGTGCAGCTCAACCTCTTCACATCTTCTCTACGATATCAAATGAAAAGAAGTTAATCAGCCATCAGGGCTGCTTTAAATCTGAGGCAGAAATTCCAGTAAATCCTCCTGGCTTTAACAGGAACTGCCTGTGGCCCTCTGACATCCCATATATCCCGTCCTGTAAGAGAGAGAGAGAGTGCACCAGAGAGGAGGGCATTCTGGGATACCTGAGGGACCTCTGTGAGACTCTGGTGTGGGTCATGTGACCCACACCAGAGTCTCACAGAGGCCGACATTGTGGCACCACTCACAGTTTGTGGCCGAGCGCTGGTGTTGTGGTGACGGAGACGGTAAACAGGACGTATCAGTTTTACACTCTCGCCTTTATTTGGCTCTGCACAGATTCAACTCTGTGCTGTGAGTGCATGCAGGGTGCTGCTCTGCTACTATATACTGGTAATCACACAATCGTGCTATGTCACCGTTCTGTGGCAGTTTCATATAAAACAAGAACATGCATGTAAACACATTTCCATTAAAGGAAATCCATATACGAGTCAGTATAATGTGTTTGTCTTGGTTTACATCATCACACGCCGTCAATGCCTCTTGCTTGCAAGCCTTATTCCATGTTTCACCTTTTTTACGAGGACTGCTCGGGAGTGGAACAGCAGATGCAGACATTGAATTCATACAAGGCAGACATAATATCAGGCAATATAGAGGCAGACAGAGAGGCTATTGAAATGCAAATAGACTGCTGGAGCTGCAGCAGCAGGGAAAAGAAATTGGCCAGGATGACAATGCAAGTAAACCACTCCAGTTTGTCAAGAAGGCCACGCTTTGTCACAAAACTGGGAATGGATTTTGGTACAAGTGCTGCTACAGCACTAAAAAGAATAATATTCCAAAAATAGCAGGAAAGGAGAAATAAAATAGTTGCCTGCTGCACAACTCTTGTGCTAAGATTGAGAAATGCCTGTTAAGTTTTTCAGTTTATCGCTGTGTGTTTTCCAAGGGACCCTCTCATGTGTGCAGGTTTACGATGACCGTGGTTGTGAGCGATGGTGAGCGTGATACAATGTCTATGCATGTGTGGCGCTGGTGCTACTGTGCATGCACGCTTCCCCTCATGCTTCATTCTCCTCATGAAGTGGCCCCCTTTCAGTGTGTTTTGTTAGTCAGGTCGTCCTGCTCCATCAGGAGGAGGGACACAGAACCGGGAGGCCTCACCGGACCCTCAGCTATAATAAATTACCTACAAGTGCTGCAGAACAATAACACAAAAAAGTGCGAGCCATCCATTTCGCCACCATTTACAAGAAATCAATATCAATACTTAATGCAACGCGGATGAAAAATGAGCAGAGATACAGGGGCATAATACAGCTCAAATGAAAGACCTTGGAGTGCTGCTTCACAAGGGTTCGGGGGACGAGGATGGAGGCGAGGTGTGAAAAAAAACGAGCTATAAGAAAGATTGCATTATGCCTTTTGTTCCCATCTATTTTTGTACTTTAAGTTTCACGATAATCTCTTTTACTCTGCTCGGTTCTTTAATTGTTAATCAATGTGCAATCTCGGCCCGCCAACAGCTCCCGAACTGAACACGCACAAACATCTATTTAAGATATTCCATCTTTAGAAAAAGAAAAAAAACATCACATTCACGGCTGAATTCTGTCCTTTTCTGCACCTTAAAGAGCCGGCATGCTGACCCTCCACGCACTTAGTAGATCAGTTAAATAGAAGGACATTTCCATAGCAGTCAGTGGAGATCTCTTTACCATGTCACAAATGGATCCGTTCAAGATAAACATGATCTATATTTGTCCTCGGGGCCTTGCTGCATGATGTCACTTGTCAGCCTTCAACGTCCCATTTCATTGTGGAGCTCGGTGATGTATCGCAGGTCTTTACACACAGCGTGAAGAACTCCTCAGCCAAGATCACAGCTTGTCATATTAAAGAATACATATAAATAGATCCAGAGCCATGTAGTCCTCCTCCATCACAAGGATTTGTTTACTGCCCAGGAATATATCAGGAGTCCCTGTGAAGATTAAATGTCTGTTATTCTTTCAAACTGTTCTAGGTGATGCATCACACATGACCGGATGACGTGCCACAGAGCCGACCTACACTTGGCCCAAACACAGCAGTGGATTACGGTCCACAGGTGGTCCAGATCAGGTATTTGTGGGTTACTTTAATACAGCAAAAACACCCCTAGAAAAAGTTGGTATCTCCCAATATTTTGAAAAGGTTATGTGGGCCACTTTTCTTTCTCTGTATGTTTACCTTCTTTACATCGTCTGTGATTTGTTAGACCCTGCATGAGATGGCAGGATGTCGTAGGTGGGGCAGATTATAATAAAATTTTATATATCCACATGTCAGGATTTGTGGGTGGGGCAGATTATAATAGAATATTTATATATCCACATGTCAGGATTTGTGGGTGGGGCAGATTATAATAGAATATTTATATATCCACATGTCAGGATTTGTATATAACGGAAAATAGCAATAGAAAAATACTATTTTGCCACAGTTGGCCCTATTAGCCATGAGCTGTGAACTGGAAGTCATTTGTGTATTTGGGTCTGTGTCACTGGGCTACCAGGCGGGGCTACCTTCCACCGCCAGGTGCATCACAAACCTTAATTGGACCAGTCATTCCCAGTGAAAGGCTCTTTTTAAATGGTGCTTTTGTGCTGAAGTTGCTCATGTCTTGTGGTTAAACTTACTCCGTCTCCCCGGAGGCCGAGCTCGCAGTTCAGACTATATTTATAACCGTTTGTCATTCTCAAGTCTCCCCCGCACCTCTTCCCCCCCCGTCGTCCCTGCCAGCACTATTCAGAATACCAACCACAATTATGTGGGTGATATGGCCTCGCCTACACAGCTCTGAAATGACATTTTGGCTTTGGAAATGCATGATTTTTTTCTGTTTCGAGTGGTACATTTTATGCAGGTTGACCACAGGAGGGGAAAAGACGGATACAGAAATGACACTGTTAAATCTGAAACCCGCTCGGCTTAAGTATGAATCCCACGTCTGTTTCCATCAACCGCCGGGCCTCACAAGTGTGATCGTCTCAGCCCCTGCTTCTCTGTCACCAGTAGATGGCACTGCAGCCAAGTTGTCAAACCTCAGTCTTTCACCTGCCTGCTGCCAAAGAGAAAAGTGCCAAATGTATTTATTTCACCCCGGCTCTGAGGGCTTTTTCAGCCCTTGTGTTCAGAGGCCAGATGCAGTGTATGTGACACAGAGACGGAATATCAATAACCAATATGTTCACAGGCCAGTGGCCGACAGCTCCGAGTCCTCTGAGCACACACAGCGACGTTTCCCCATTTACAGTCTGTCCCTATTCAAATTACACCCTTGTTGCCCTGAAAACACAAATGATCGAGGCTTTGGTGATAAGCAACCTGAAAACGGAGCATTTTTGTTGTCTCTTTCTCTTTGTACTCCAGTTCCTCCGGTTACAGCCCGTCCAAAGCAGTTCCTATATACTTTACTATTACGTCTGCCTACCGCCGACTTATCAAAAGGCGAATAACTTCAATTAGTCTTTGGAGGATAGAGTATTTTTATTGTTAAAGGTCTGGGTGTCGAGTTCTGAAGGGAGCCATTGTCCCTTCTTCAGCGTGAGCCCTTTAGACTGCATAAGTGTTTATTGAACTCAATAGAAAGCGCAGGGACAAAGGGACCTGATATTCTTTACTCACTTGCTGCAAAAGTTTGTATCATAATTTCACTATAAGCTGTTGCAATCGGTGCCGTGTGAGGAATTTTGGCAGCCATTCAGTGTGGCTCTTTGAACCCTCGCCGGCCAGGTTGTATTGTGGCTTCCACCTGGGGACTCTTGGTATTAACCAAACAATGGCGTTGACTCGGAGGGTGATTGGGATTTCATGTGAGGAACTCGGGTGCTATGTAGTGGGGTTGTGACGGGGGCTGACAGAGTCGGGCGAGCGCTGAAAGGGTTGTGGTTTGACATGACATGTGAGGGCTGTCGCCTATTGTAGGGATGTGGAGCTGCAGGCTAAGAACAGGAGAGAGAGTGATTGGGTTTCTTAAGGGGTTTTGGGGGGCCAACATGTTCCTCATTATACAGAATATATACTGAAATGTGACATACATCTCCCAGTGCTGCAGTCATATAAGACAATTCAGAGATTGGAAAAGCAATTTATTCAAGTGTGACACTAAGTTAGAGTAAATTAAAATAAACCAGAATAAATAAAACTGAAAGAAAGTGTCTAACTGCATCCTTTAATGAGGGAATCAGAACACACTGGGAATAAAACATGGCTCTCCCACACAGATAAGTAAGTGATATTGCAGAGCAGAGTGTGAGGGTGTTCACTCCCTTGTCCCTCCGTCGCCTCGGGCCTGATGAGCTCACAGTACGGACTCAAAGATAAAGTGTTTGGTTGAACTGATGGTGGACCTCGGTGTCACCGTGTCACCGCGGCTTCAACATCAATTAAACACACACACTAGTCACTGTCTCTTGTTTTTTAAATGGCAGTATCATAAATTAAGGTCATAAAACTCGAGGTTTAATATTAAAACATGTCCTCCCCGAATATAGTGATTAAAAAAATAAAACATGTGCTATTGAATGCTACAAGGTGATAACTAATCACTGTAAACGGTCTTGTAAAGGTGGTGTGTCATCACAGATACAGGAAGTGATCTTGTTTCTGAGCAGTCTGGGCAGAAAAATCTATTTCTACCAAGAAGAAATGTGTTCTGTGAATCCTTCTGTGATTCAGTCGTGATGTAGCTGAAGACTTCGGCACTCAACGTCCAGTTGTTTGTGTTCCATTGGAGATGAGGTGTCTGAAGTGGCTGGTGAAACCTGCTGCAGCTTAATTGCACAAATGAGTGATATTAATTTCACTGCTGTTGAAATTTGAGGTCATAAAACCCCCAAATTTCGATGACTGGCAAGGAGAAGCCTCAAATCCACGACAGCCACTCAGGTTTAACACGCTCCCTCTTTTCTTTAACATCCTAAACTCTGCAGCCCGTTCTCCGCCTCACCTATCCTGATCTGTTCCTCCATTCCGTCTCCCTCCCTTCCTCCCGTCTTCCCTCCCTCCTCTCTCCCAATGATTTTTTAGATCTTCCATTAACACTGGCATGCTGAGCTCTAATTACTCACTCACTCAGGGCTGCCCGCCGCACGTTTGGGTAAGCAATACGGCCCGTTAGCAAGACGCTTGTTAACTGAATGCACTTAACTATATAAGAAGATAATTACATGTAAATGTTGCATCTAAAAGCAGCCATCCAGCGTCGCTCGCTGATTTAATGTTGAGCATCCCTGTTTTGTTTATTTTAGAGTGAGGTGATTAACTGCCGGCTCTGATGAATCTGCTGCTTATTGTTTCCATGGCGGCGGCGGCCCGACGGCACACGCTGTTTATGATACAGTTTAATTGGCTTTGTGATTTTATAAACTTAACTAATGTGGGACGCTGGCGTCAACAACATTGCACTGAAACTACTATATTTACATACACACCCCTGAGTTGGTGATGAGTAATCTGTTACATTACAAGCGATTTAAAATAAATGTCAACGCAGGTTTAAATGAACACGTTAGCGGTAGCAGCAACACAATCACCAACCAAAAACAGAAAGTCATTGTTCAATAATAACCCGATCAGCCCGGAACAACTCACATCTCCTTTGCATCTTTTAACCCCCCTAACAAATGCAAAAAAAAAAATCCAGCAGGACGATGATGCATTTATCAATATTCTATTGTCCGGAGCAAATGACGCGGCTCTAAACTGAATTTCATTCAAGCTCCTGTCAAATGAAAGGTTATTTAGTGTGTTTTAAGAAGGTGGAGGGCAGGGTGGAGATAGGGGTCAGAGTTGGAGGGCTCCCCAGGGAGCTCCTGGGGGTCTCGGGGACATCAGTCGTCCATTATGAGCTAATCAGGAGGGGGGTGGGGG
>CAAKHC010009371.1:25128-41455 GCA_901007825.1 Macroramphosus scolopax | reverse complement strand
GAGTGAAGTGGAGTGAATGAAGGGTATTAGCATATCTATCAGTGGGCCCCGTCCGACCTGCGGCTGTGCACCTCACCTTTATGTAACCCTTCAGACACACACACACACACACACACACACACACACACACACACACACACACACACACACAGAACCACACACAATCATTTGTGCCTCTTCTACTCATTTACTGTTTACTGGTGTCTGGCAAACACACTTATTATTGTCTCAGGAAACAGAGATAAAACACTTTTATTGTACTTATAGATGCAGCGAATCGGGTGAGACAGAAAGGAGAGGTTTAGGGGTGGGACGTGCCTTTTTCTTAGATAAGGTGCTAAATAACATTTGTTTCAGGAATCATACGTGTTGACTCCGCCTGCGAATCGAGCCGCATCGTTCCAAAGGAAAACTAAAATAAATGTTGCCGTTGTTATATAATGAATGGACACAATAAAATGTCCCAACAGTGGAAAGAAAAGCAGTTCAATAAACTAAAGGCTGCAACAGTAAGCCAACCGTCGTCATGACGGACGGAGACGACTTCACGTGCAGGTGATCCGTATTTCTACCGTCCTGATTGAGTCAGGAATCGAATTAGAAGCAGATAGAAGAAGCTGATTACAACTGCTCAGTGTCACAAACTTATTACATTATCCTGCATTATGGGACTTTTGTACCTGACTGATTGAACCGAGGACAAACTTATCATGAAGGCACAATAATTATTATCGTACATCTGGCAACACTGTTCTGAACCCACAGCGGGAGAGTTACGCATCCAGTTTTCCGGCAACCCTTCAAAGATCACAATCTACTCTTTCTTATGCACAGATTGAACTGGGCCTTATTCCCAAATTACAAGCATCAATTCATTTTCTAGATTAACACATGACGGAGGATGGTGGACACCCTTGAAGCTGCTCCCTCGTTCCGGGTGCTTCTCGTGTTCCCACCAGACAGTTGAGTTGCTCTTTCAAGATGTAACAAGATGGGTCATTCTGATGACTTGTGAATTCCTTGTTGACACAACAAGATATGAGATATCTCCCAACATGTTGATCACAGAGACTCCAGCGGGGTCTCGTCTGTATGGGGACGTGATCCCCCTCCATCCTCTCTCTGCCTCTGACAGTGACTGATAGCCGGCCGGGATCAAACCCTCCTCTGCGCCGCTCCGGTGACAGGTGAGCAGCGACAGTTTGAGTCCCATTCTCTCCCACAGCAGTTAATAACAATTTGAAAAAGGGTTCAGGGTTAATAACACAATCATTACCTGGATGAGGACGGGAGACAGCTGTAAGCATGTATTCAGATGGACGGCCGTCATTAGTCCTTGTCAAACGAGCTGAATAGGCGTGTTCTACGAGAGCACTTCAGGTCTTAGTCATGAATGAATCACAGATGGAAGAGAACCAGCATTTAGCTTGTTTGAGATCAGATGATAAGGGGTGTTATTTTTGGTCTTATCTACCAAAAAAATCATCCACCCAGGAAGAATCCAGATAAAAAATGGTGAGCCTTTAACAATTGGATGTGACCGAGTGAGCCCACTGTGAGGTCCTTTATTATTGAAAAAGATTGATTTGTAATTTGTAGAGTTCCCATCTGTCCTGGTTACACAGAATTATGGGTAAACCAGTTAGTAAACACTTTGCCCCATTGTCCGTTGTTTTGATAATCACCCATAATAGCATCCAGCATCAGTATGGTCTTTAAACCTGATTTAGGAGTTAATGGAATAAGAGGGAGAGGCAGTCAGTATATGCACTGGGCCTAATGTCATTAGAAATGTTTGCGGAGGCTAAATTAAATCAGTTGTAAATTGTGCTCTCAAGTAAGCCAGAAAAACCCTGCTCCGTCGAGGAGGGGAGGGGGAGGCGGGATTCAGATTTTAACCTTGCGTGGAAAATGCACTTAAACAGATTAAAATAAAATAGAGACCGTGTGGATGGATGGAAACTGTAATTGGCGGTGCTTTAATGGTTTCCTGTTAGCCAAGTCGGGCTGAAGGCAGAGCTATTTTAAAGTTGGAAGCAATGATTGAGGTCATAACTTTGCAAATCTGGCGATTAAGCCAGAGGGAGCATGTCAGCAAACAGTGTGTCACACGTCTAATGGGGCTTTGGCCGAAAAACAGATGTTTGCAGAGGGATTTTTTCCCTCTTCTGCTCTACATGTGAAAGGGTGCCGCAGAGCAGGTGTGGGTACGTTGGACGGCTTTAGAACAAACAATGCAGAAGGCTGTGGAGTGATACAGGCTGCAGAAAGATATCTGTGTGTGTTTTCTTGTGTGTAAGGCCCGGTCATGTGTGTGTGTGTGTGTCAGTGTAGGTGTGCTGTTTGTCTGGTTCAATCAGGTAGCTCATCACACAGTGCAGCCCAGACGGTAATGATAGCCGTAAATACTCCGGGAATTCCCAAACACGGATTAAATCAAGACTTTTGTCTTTTCCCAAAATCTCACAAAAGGCTGGAAGAAGAAAAAAAAAACCAACCTACAGTGTTTTTATCAGGCAGCACAATGTGGTTACACATCATACATGATGACATTATAATGGATGAATGATACACGTTTCTGGTCACTGCTGTGTGACGTATCGCCTCCGTCTGAAACATTACTGATATTAACACCTGCTGCTTTCCCCAAACTCACGGTGGCCGTTACAGTCTTGACTCAGATGGGAACCTCATCATCAGGCGTATATGACTTTTATTTTTATTTTTTTTACAAATGTACTTGTGTACCTCTACAAGTACTACTAAGTCGGCCCTGGGGAGCACGTACTTCACTGACTTCAGTCCCGCTCTTCCTCGCACTCAGCTTCTCAGACCCTGCAAGTGTGGATTTACCTTTCTCGCCCGGGTTCAGCTGTAACTCAGCACTGTTGGCTCCAGGTGAAACTGCGGCCCCATGCATGCTCATGTTCAGCCATTGTGTAAATTAACATGGAAAAGTCTGTGCAGATTGAATGGCAAACATGCAGGTGATGACACATCCCCGGCATACACAAAGTATGTGCCATTACTCAATGCCAGCCATGTCTGTCTGTCTTCCTATCACAGGCATGGCTTTTTAACATGATGTCTAAGACGTTAAATCAAGGTGTGGAGGATGTAAATCATGTGAAAGCTGACCTATGCCAAGCACTCTATACACCAGGGTTCAGTTTCAGGTCCCGACCTCTTATCGCTGCTCCTCCAGAGACCATCGTATTGTCTATTGGGACAATTGAAACCAAATTCAGAGAAGAAGAAAGTGACACCGCCATTCAAATCTCCTTAAATTGTTCGTCATTGTCACTGATTGGTTTTAAACGTTTATACCAATTTGAACAAAACCTGCAGAAGATGCAACTCTTAATAGAAACGTCGGGAGGCTGTCGGGAGGCTCGGTGTTGCTCAGGAAATTGAAACCTGGACTTGGTTGTCAGTGTGCCAAAGGTTGATGTCACTAAGTAGCACAGGGTGACAAAGACAGAGAATACAAGTGTTGAAAAAGCAGGACGGAGGCATGTGTAGAGTCACCTATGTTGCTCCCTTTGTGCTCCCCGCTGTAGGGCACATAGCTCACTGGGTCACAAGTGTGAGCTAAAACCCTTTTGTTCGGCGTCTGCGCCCCGAGGGTCACCATCTCCTGGCAGGGAAATGTATCCGAATTTTTTTTGTTTTTTGTTAACACTTTATTTTACCTCCACGTTGCCTGTGGCCGGGGCGCAAAGCGCTGAAGTCATCACTGGAAAGCCTTTTGGATATTGTTTTTTTTTTTGTCCTCAAATATCAATGAAAGACAGAAAGCTGTGAATCAGCTGATTGATCATTAGGAAAAACATCAGCATCCAATATTCTGTCATCAAACCCACATCCACTGTAATATTCAGACTATTGACCTCCTTCTAAATCAGACATGCTACAGATCGTAGACCTGACTGATGCCTGAAGACTCACGCCCACATTACTTCCCCACATTGGAGTCTCTCTCCAGAATTTGACCAGCTATTTATATTTGGCAGCTTTCTATATTTTCGTCATCATACGTGTCGTCGGCATATGCACACCCTCATCTTCCACAAACTTTATTGGTCTGCTGGATGTAACCATGTAGCTGTTGCTGCTGAAAGCTTGCTGCTTGCGGATTTGTTAGTGTTCTCCCTCCTTGCACAGGATGAAGCCTGGTCTCCTGCAGGTGAGATGTTCTGGGGCTGCAGCTCTCTAGCAAACAGCCTTTTAGACGAAATCTACTACGGTTTTAGCTCATTGCACTGTAACTTCATATATCTGTAGTGTTATCAACAGACCCATCAGGCAGGGCATCGCAGCTGAACTTCCCATTCCAGAGGATTTATTTATTCCTTTGCTTGCTATCTGCATTGAAAGACAAAGACACCCATCGTCTTCCCCACGGCGCAGCGTCGAAGGTTAAACTTGGACCAGCCAGTGACAGTGAGGATTCATTAACATTACAACGAAAAAGCCATAATGACCTGAAAACTGTGCCACATATAAAAAGATAATGACTTGTGTCCTCAAGCAAAGTCTTCAAACATCAGAAAAGAATACATTGAACTGGTACTTTATGGAGAGTACTATTGGTTACACGAGGTGTTTATGACATTCCACAAATACCATAATTAATAGCTGTGATTGAAGGCTCGGGGAAGCCCACAGGTAAGAGAAGTCACCGCCTAGTTCATGTCCCCTGGAACCAGCCCAGACAATGTTTGGGAACAAACTCCAGTCCCGGCTTATCTTCAGAATGAAAACCACCATAAGCGAGTGCTTCATCTGTGATTCTATTGTGAGTTGGCCGGTTGTCTCAAAGTGTCTGACTAATGTAATGTAATGTAAAACCAGCTTTGTCTTTGACATTGAATACTCGGGATAACGCAGACGTCTCGGCTGTTGGCCTGCACTGTACGGAATGCGCTGGCAGACAGGATGGCTAGACCACACCAAAAAACCTGCCAGTTACATTCTTGGCGTGATTGAGAAGTATCTCTTTCCCTCCATCGGGACCGACTCGAGTGGTCTGATCAAAAGACCCGTCATGCCGAGGAGCTGCGCTTGGATGTGAGGCTGGAGAAAAGGAGGAACGGCGAACCGTCGGTTGTTGTGTGTTATTATTTCCATTTGTTGGTTGAAAGAGAGATGAATAGCGGGATAAATGGATGATGGGTGGGTGGTGGGGATGGAGGAAATTCCCTTGTCTGGCTGGAATTGGATTGGGGGCTCTGGGATGGATGGGGGGGGGGCCTGATGTAGAGGGTGCTGTCAGGACGGAGACACCGGGGTCTTTGTCTTCTTACTGTACCTCTTCTTTCCATTCCTTCTCTCCTTCTTCTGCCTTTACGTTTCCAATTCTCGCTGCAACACCGGCTCATCGCTCAATCGTCCATGAAAACAACCGAGGACCCCGAGAGATAACCTCAACTCTCTAATCTTTATCTTTGAACTCTTTTCAACAAACTTAGTCGGACTCTGCTATTGTGGATTATAAAGTCGTATGAACAACGGTAACAGAGACAGTTAAAGATTGGTCAACGGTAATCAAACAACAAAAATATACCAGAAAATATAAATAAAGGAGACAAAATAAAACATTCTGAGTCCTAACTAGACGTCATATTAGATGAATAATAAAAGACCTTCATTTGGCCTTTGAAGGAGATGAGACATCCTGTATCAGGTCACTTAATCCAGGTGGGTTCATAGCTCGGAGACTTGGTTACTTTATACTGCACATTCTATTCCAGACACGATCCGTACCGCCAGACGCAACATAACTAAATCTGTTCATTCACACTTGTCAGGAACACGAGCAAAAGATCAAAGTCCTTGGGATTAAATTGAGCAGAAACCGCTGCAGCAAAATGTTATTACCAACCGCAACAGCGTGTGGTTAGTGTCTTTTTCACATTGTGAGTCTGTGTGTGTGTGTGTGTGTGTGTGTGTGTGTGTGTGTGTGTGTGTGTGTGTCATCAAGACAAAATGTGATCCTGGAGACACCTACTGAGACAGGAAGTACCACCGGGCACTGGGTGTAATAACATAGTAATGACTACTGAGTACTGATGTAATAACTCATGAGTAAAGCACTCACACATTCACACACTGATGTCGGAGGCTGCATACAAGGTGCAACCTCATCAGGAGCAGTTAGGGGTTCAGCGTCTTGCTGACTTTGTAACAGTCACTGGAGGAACCGGGAATCGAACATTTGACCTTCTTATTGCTATCGTAACAGGATAGATATTCACTAAGGAGCCACAGCAAAACTCACCGGAGCCAGGACAAGTGACTCACCTTCATGAGAAAATTCTGCGGGCTGTTGTTTGTCAAATAATACGCAGACGCAGCTTCCCCTCTGTGTAACGATGGTTGTAGTCAGGTGATCTCCTGTGTGTTTACTTTCTACCTTGAATGCCTCGAATATGAAGGTGCAGTGGTTTTGCACTCTGTCATGCAATATTTGAAATTTGTGACTTCCAGTTCCTTCGAAAAAAAAAAAAAAAAAAGGGCATTACTGGTGCTGGTTCCTTGCAGGGCCGATGTCTCCTTCTAACCCAATCCGTTAGGCTCAAGCTTCTCCGAGCCAATCGTAAATCATGAAAGAAACTGCTGAGAAAAAGTGACAACGGTGACAGTAAATAAATGTTTGTTGTTTCTCTCCCCCTCCTCGTTTCCCACCCTCTTTCTTTCTGTACTCTTTGTAATGGATGGGCTATTGTTGGCGTTGCCCTCTGGGCAGGGAGAGTTGTTTACTTGGGTGTAAAGTCCCCAATCCACCGAGGGTCTCTGTAGGGGATGTTCATCCAGCAGCCTCACTCCGAACCTCCCTATAGCTCCACAAGGTAATAGACTGACTCTGTTGGGCTCATGGCCTGTTCATCCAGCAGCATTCATCAATAAACATCTCATTTAGAATTCACTCAAATCTCAGTGGAGGGGGGGTTCTTGGAGGGGTAACGTCAGGGACTGAAATTTCACTTTCCCTGCATTTCTAGCTACATAAGACGTATAATACCGAAGTTATTCTGTGTTTTGGAGAGAGATTTAAATCATCCATGCATGTCAGGAAATAGAAAACTTTGTGAACAGTGGAGGTGATGTTGGTTTGTATTAAACCCTGTGAGCGGCACTGCAGCGAGGCATCTCAACCGCCCATTCACGCGTTCTTTGTGTGGATTTTCTCATAATGAAGCTCACATATCGCCTGTTTGCTTTAGGAAACTCTCAATTCAAAGCTGCGGGATTCTTTTTTCTTTTTCTTTACGCCCGTATGAACACAACTCATATGCTGCTTTAAAAATGACACCAGAGATGACACATTCTTCGCAAGCATATAACACACATGTCCGCAAGCTTCATCATGTTCACGTTCACGTAAGACGTTCCTGCAACAATCTCAACGCCTATGTTTGAAATCAACATGCTATATTCTAGAGTAGATGTATTTTATCTACATCTTTCTGCCAGCGTTGTCCGTCTGGCTGTTAGCAAGATTACACATAAACAACATATCTGGATCTATTTGGAGTGATGTACAGACGGGCGAAGGAAGAGACTGAAAGTCTTGGGCGGATCTGTTTCGCATTGCTCTCCGAGTGCCCGTCTGTCAACAGGACGACACAAAAACAAGCCGCTTCTTAGTGGAACTCCCGATGGAGGCTTAGTGTGAAAGCTGTCAACAACACGGACACATCTACAAAGTATCTGGAAGGTGCAGAGAGTCGCCTGGAGCCTGCTGACCCACGAGCGAGAGACACGCATATATACTGCATCTACTGTGCAGAACGTTCAGTCCACATGGAAGCAGTAATGTAACGGGTCACTGCATATCATACTCGTTGTTGACGTCCCAGGAAATGTTAAATGCGCCATATTTCTAATGCCTTTCGTTATCCACCCAGACATATGAGATTACTTCAGCTGCAGATACACCAGAAGGAGTCGGCTGTGGTCCGTGTTTTACTGTGTAAATACACAACATGAGCAACATGCACAAAGTGATCAATGATATATTTTTCAGTGTCGTCTGTCTCCCCTGAATAAGATAAACAAATTAGCATATCATTACCAGCTAGTGTTGCGCTTGTGATTATCTATCATAAATGCTGTTCCAACAAGCCTTTTCACTGCAGACCTGAAGATCTCTTCTTCAGGAATGAAGCAGTTCGTGCTTGTTGGCAGCAGGAGTTTCCATATTAGGTTGTTTTTTTTAAGAAAGATCTTGACGCTGGCTCTAATCCTCTGTTGTGTTACCCTGTGGTTGCCAAATGATAGTATACCATCCCTCAGTGTGTGTGTGTGTGTGTGTGTGTGTGTGTGTGTGTGTGTGTGTGTGTGTGTGTGTGTGTGTGCATTCTTTTCATTCTGCAGTATGCCAGTACATGTTGTTGCTGTAACATAAGCTTAACCATAGATGCGCCATGGTGGCAGGGCTGAGAGATTCAATTTAACCACAACTGTTTACAGCTGTCAATATGGGGACCAACACCACAATAAATGCATTAAATTGCATCTGGCCTCATGTCACGGAAAATAAGGTGAGTGGACAGGCTGTGTAGGTGATGCTAGTTTGCCGTATTATTACACGGCTGTGTCTTAAGGGTTGTCTGGGCTGCTGTCCATTGGATTTAATCAGCCTCTATTACCTGCTACCCTTTTCACGGTTAAAATAATCACCCACAATTACTGACATAAAGGGGAGAGCTGACATGAGAGTCAGAGGCAGAGAAATCACACACAAAGTAATTTCTCTCCACCTTGGTTGCTTACGTGGCTTTTGATGTTTTGGGGAGTGAAATAAAAGGATTGAGGGGTGTCTGGCGTGACTCCCCCACCCCCGATGCTGCAGTGGGAACAGTTGATATGGAAATGCCCTTAAAAACACACAGAGACATATGCATATACATGAAAACGTGCACAAAGGTACACGCATAAACTTCAGGTCGCCCCGTCCATATTGAGAGTAAAGATACAGTACATGTACAATACAGTTATATTGCGTATAGTAAATGCAGGGACACACGAGAATGCATGCTGACACACACGCATGAAGCGCGCACACGCGTGCGTGGGCACCAACCGGAGGTTCGTGCAATTTACTGCATGTTGCAGATGAAAGAAGAAGTGGAAATAATTTAATAATTGACCGCCTCTAAAAATGAAGAAAATAGAACCATGAGAAAAGAGGCTCGGCAGGCCGCTGAAAAATAAGAGACACCATTAAATGTACCTTTGAAATAAATGGGTCCAATTACTGTGATGGCTGGGACCGACTAATGAAGCTTTTGTCAAGGCAGACAAACATGCTGGAGGGACACTCAAAAAGGGAGGGAGGGGGTCGGGAGCAGGAGGGGGGATACAGGTGAAATCATTCGAAATTTGATCTTTTATATATGAAAGTTAAATTCACATAAATGTTAGTTGCAGAGCAGACAAATGACTGAAACCCAAATGTTCCTATTTGGAGGGATGAATGATAACAGACAAGAGCGGCGAGTAAAAAAAAAATGACCCACATAATAAAAAATAAAAAAAAAACATGCTAAATCTAGACAATTAGAACATTAGTACAAATCATTACCACGAGGGTTGCTCCGTTACATTAGCTGTTCCGTGTTCAGGAAATAAGTCGTGTTAAATGGGTTTAGGAGAGTTGTTTTGATAATGGTGTTTTGTCGAATCTCTCCCTTTTTAATTACCGGGTCGGAGGGTAGCAGCTCAAACTCTCTCTCTTCACAGCAGTGAGTGCTGGCGACCCTTCGCACAGAAACACAGAACAAGCGCGGTGTGAAACAAAGCCTTAATTACTTCTGTCAGAGCTGCTTTGGCATTCAAAAAAAAGGCTTTTAAGGACGATGACTTCTCCATGTAAGAGAGCTACGACATGTTGCCTGATGACCTGCTCCATGCAGATGACCTTGTTCTTTCCTGGCTAAAGTTCATTTCTAAGGTTTTGATCGATCCAGGAGAGGAGCAGACCGTACACGGGGAGCTCCGAGAGGGTTTCGGAACAACAGCTTGTCGGAGGGTAAAGGTTAAGGCCACGAGTGTCTGTCGAGGCCCAGACACAGGTCAGAAGGTCTCAGTCAGGGTCAGGACCACAGATGACCCCAAGTCTGTGCTCACAGTCCCGTGTTGCATTCATGTTTCCACAGATTGCTGAGGCTCACTGAGGCTTCCCCTCTTCAAGGAGGAGGAAGAAGGGGAGAGACAGACTGATCTTAAGTATATTAATCCTAATTAATAGCCAGAGTAAAGAACGCATGCCCATAGCATTGTTAGCATAATACACAAATATTGAATTACTAAATTAGACAATGACAACAACAGAAAATACAACTGTGTGTTTTTTCAGATTTGATGGAGAATTCCAGAATGTCAGCAAGAGTTTTTAGGTCGGAACAAGACACAAAGCGTTCGACAAGAATCTTTCTGGTAGCCGGCAACCTCAAATATCTCTTAAAATAAAGTCAAAGATGGCGGATGTCTTGCTGCTCTGAATCTGCTCTGCACATTCAACAGATGCCTTTTCTCCTCAAACCACTTTCCCTCTCTTGTCTGATTTGTCTTGTTATGTCAGTGAAATCATTTACGCCTTTTAATGTCTGTCGAGACATCCACGAATAGATACTCCAGAGGGTCGTCTTTTCTTTGTGTTATTATAAAAAAGTAAGGATTAGAAAGTACAGAGAAGCTGTTGTCAGAGGGATCAGGACAATCCGATCGAATCACCATCAGCTTGAGAAATCACTTCCAGACTCCAACAGGTTCATGAGTGAACAGTCAGCTGAACACCTGCAGGAGACACGTCAGTCCCAGCTGGAGCATTAAACCTAACCGAGTCTGATGTGTACTGTTGGCCTATTGTAACATTCATTCCTTCATTTCTAATTTATATATGCGTTATGATTAACACTCAATATGTGGCTCAGTTCCCAATTTCTCTGTCTGAGGGCTCCGCTGAAGACAGCAAAAGCTTGAGACTTTTATTTTTTCAGCCATTTAAATTTTTCCACTTCCATTTACCCGCCTTTTAATTTAGCATATAATGATGCCATTAGAATAGAATCCATCTGGAAGTTCTGCAGGGAGCGGTTAATGTTCCGCGGCTCTTTCGCTGCCAATGCTACCACGCCTGCACTGGCAACAGATGCACTGAAAGCACCAGATATTCTCTCCCATCGTCAGTGCAATCACGGCCGTGTCCAGGATAAATGTTGCTGCTTGTTCTGGACCCATCACACCTGCAACGAGAGAGTAAAACCCAAAGGACAGAGCGGCGTCACTGCCAGCGGTCTCACGATATCTGTTGTTTGAAGGTGCATCTCTTGCCCTGTAGTATAGGGAGGACCAAAACTGCCAAAATATAAATCATTTAATGACTCAATGAATTAATTAGAATGCATTTAATTGCACAAAAATAATATTTAGCATAAGTAAAGAAAAAACATGATTTCTTTATTTATTTTGCATTTATTTATTAATTTATAACTTTTCCCTTTGCCTATAAATTTCTATAATTTGCCTATAAAGTTATTTACATTCACATTTCATTCATTATTTATCTAATACTTTCGTAACCTTTAATGGCATGTGGGTTTATGTTGCCAGTTTCTATTCTCTATAATAAAGAGGTGTCGGGCAGTAGCTCCTGGGGAAGTGAAGCTGTGGTTAACAGATAAAAAGCCTACGTTACTTTGCCATGATTAGCAGTTACTTGAGTTTTGATTAAAGGTATAATTGGTAGATAAGCTAACAAGCTAACCCTGCACCGTCTTGTCTCCTAATACCACTTTGTACCTGCGGTTGTACTCTGATGTCTCTCCGGAGCCAGACGGGGCTGCAGCTCTCTGATCGCCCTCTATTGGTTTGGAGTGTAATAATCGAAGCTCTAGCTTGATTATGTCCAAACTACACCGTTACATGGTGAATGTCTGTTGAGTGACCCCCTCTCCCACCCTCAGACGACACCAGAGACTCGGACAGTTGATCTTCTGTCGGAGAAAAATGTTTTTCAGTTGCAATGTGGGCGATAAAGAACAGTTGATAATTAATTGGAATAACAAACAATTTCCCTCCAACGAGGATCCTTGATTAATCGCGCTCTCCTACACCGCCGCGGCCTCTTTTTTTATCCTCTCTGCTTCAATTATGTTAATGCAAACTTTCTCTCCCAGAAAATTATTGTGATGAATTCTCTCTCGTTTTTTTGAATTACAATTGCACTGGCTGCTATAGCACTTTAAAGCATTCATTAATTCCCAATTAGATTGGTGGGCTCATTTGCTCCAATGCTGTTCGGTTCTGTAGCACTTTGTGTTTAATGTGCTAATTGGACCAGATTAAAAACAACTAACCTCTTATGACGGGAGAAAAGTTGTTCAACCATAACATTAGCATAATTTATCCAAGGATGCTCAATTAGCCATCACCGCAATAATCATGATAACTGACTAACAACCGTTAGTTCAATACTGAAATGGAAGTAAGTTCAGGGTTCAGTAGTAATGGATGGAGAACACGTTGGCTTTCTTCAGCTCGGAACATCTTGCTAATGTGTTGTCTGTGCTTATCTCCAATCATCCAACATTTCTAAGACAGTATGGTGTGCGTGTGTTTTTTTTTTTATTTATGTCTCTTCAGTGCTTTGTTACAACCACTCGAGCAGCATTAACAGCTCACTACTCCATTTACCCAAGACTTGGATTGTCTCTAACTCATTTACTACCATCAGAGGATCGACGCTTCAGGCAAACATGAGTGGGGTTGGATATAAGGGAAAAAAGAATGCTTTCATGTCCTGATGTGATCTCTTCAAATGGGACCTGGAACCTGGGAGTGAAATATTGTTTAGCTGTGTGCGCCGTACAAGCTTTTTCATCACAGGATGAGAGAAGCTGATGTGTGTGAAGCGCAGGAACCGGTCCTGAGAGGTTTGGAGTTGTCCAGATCAAAGAAATACAAACCTTGATCATTGCATCTTTCACAGCTCCTGTAGGTCTCTGCAGCCCATTCCCTCGGATTACATGAATTTACAGCGAGGTTGGAAGCTGAAGGGAAACTTAACGACGTTCAACCAGCTTTGTATAATTACAATTTGCAAATGAATAACTTTCCTTCATGTTGCCTGCACACCGCGCTCCCTGCTCATGACCCATTTTTGGTATGCCTCCCTCACTGGACAGTTTCATCGGCCCCTAATTGATCCAAAATCAAAACAGCTTGCCCATTATATTGTCAACCAAAGCCAGCTTGGCAACACGGATGTGTCATAATAGAGTAAGAGATAAAGCAACAGTGTTTGTGGCCTGACAGTGGCCCTGGAAGGAAACAACAGACATATGATTCTGACGTCAAATATGAGACACTGTGAGGACAGCGTCTCTCCTGACACCGTTTGGGGTGCTGGAGTGTCCCATTTATGAGACATCTGCCTATTAACAGCAACTTCTGGATGCTGTTGTTCGATCTCTCCTTATACTCATCCTGCTTCTTGATTTAAAAGTCATGCATGACCGATGTGCACCAGAGAAGGCTCCAGAAACGAACAATGATGATAAGGGCTCTTGCTTAGCGTCCATGATGACGGCAGTGCATTAAAGGGCAGGTGCAGCAGCTCTCAGGGAGAAGACTGACAGCGCAGAGGTTGCATGAACAGCTGATCACACAGGATGGTCAGACGAGGTCACACTCATCGTCTCTTTGTTGAATCTGATCTCCAGGGTTCCTCAGGGGAAGACGGAAGTAACGGTGTTACGCCCGTGATTTTCTGGTTCTGAAAGAGACTGCATCCAATCCCCTGATTTGTGGCCGTCCAACAAATCAGTAATGGAATGACCGTTTTAAGCTGACCGTGAAGGAGATGCTGGTGTGTGTTCACTTCCAGAGGCCTCACATCCAAATTTTGGAGTATCAATACAACCATGCCTGGCTTGGTGCACTTGTTCCAGATGTGTGGAGACGCAGGAGAGGGATGAGAGTGATGTTTTACCTGGACAACCTGTTTTTTTGCTAGCCCCTTGACAGTGCATTAGTGAGGAAATCAATCCATGTCATAACCATTTCACGTTTTAAGTACTTAACTAACTAGGGCCGCACTCAGAGAGCCAACATCCCCCGGGGGTCTTAAATAAACTTGTATTATTAGCATCCGCACAAAATCACTGTAATTATCTATTTTTCATAAAGGTCTTTAATATTTACCATCTTAAGTTTTATGTAAATAGGCCTTGTAGTGTTTGCGTAAGCCTGCTAATAGACAAACAAACAACTAATCAAATTACCTCATTGATTATAAAAACATAACTGATTCTCCACTTCGCTGAGAAGGTTGTCAAAGTTTTAAGAACCTGAAACCGTCAGTGCGAAGTGTTTGGATTAGAGGTTCTATTCTTTTTTAGAATAATCTCCGCCACTATGAATCTTCAGGTATTAATTCTGTGTCTCAGCTCTATATGGGTCCATCCCAGGCTGCACATGCAACAACACAGGACCCAAAAGGACCCTGGGCCTGTGGACGAGTGAGTATAATGACATCCGTTGTGAATAAGACTGAAGAGGGGCAATATCATCTCCGTTCCCACGTTGCTTTAACCTCTTTCATGTCTCAAGTGCTCTGACACTGGCGAAATCTATTAGTCCCCTTTTAGAATTACAATGCAGTGAATATCATCCTATCTAGTGTTTTGTTCAGGTAATTCATCGAGCACTTCGAACAATGCCGAAGCATCAAGATGAAAACCATTGTGCCTTGTGTACAAATGGACACTTGCTTATTTCATCGCACACTTTTCATCTATATGGAAATGAAATGATGCACTCTCGTGCCTTGTTTGCTTGTTTGTGTTGTCCAGCCGGGACAATGAGAGGAAAATAAGAATTGCCTGTGTGCTGGGAACTTTTGTCGAGGCAGCTCTCGTGGTATTATTTCAGGGCAAAAGGGAGAGGAGGACTCGACGAAGGAGACGCCCGGTGTCACAGAGGGCCTAAATTCTCATTATGGTGAATTGTGCATGTTAGCGGTTAGTATTATTATACTGTATTACTGCGCTGTGTGTGCTCATATCCATGCTACCGCAGAGATAAAGAAGACATTGGCTGTGCAACATCACTTCCTGTTCACGAGGTAAAAATAAACACTGAGCAAGATGATGAAATGACATAAACTAATGTAACATTAACAAGCGGTGGAACGCCACTCAATTACTGCACTTAAATACCATTTTAGTTGCTTGTACTTTATATTTAAGTCCACCGAAACACTAAACTTTTATCCTCCTTTTCCATCTTATTAATCATCTCAGATTCATCTTGTGATCCTTTGGATGGGCCGAACACAAGCTTGAGAGCAAATGGACTTAAATATCTAACGGTAATTAAAGTATTTCAAACTAGCAGTATACTGCGGACGTATTAATGCTTCAGTATTAATGTATATCATATAATATAGTATTTTATGTACGTGAAGGTCACTGGTGACAACGCTTCAAAAAACAAGTATACTACATTTAGCTGATAACACCTGCGTATTTTACTAAACTAGGGAGTTCAAATGCAGTAGTTTTACTTGTAATAGAGTGTTCAAGTACGTACATTTTTAAATTGCGGGGATTGAAAACTGTCTGCTTTTCTTTTACATCGGTGTTGGTAAATGTGCGCTATGCAGAATGTCATTGTAGCTGCTACTCAAGTAGAAGACCGGAGTACTTCTTCCTCCTGTGTGTACCAGACATACCAGCTGCTGTAAATACCACCATTATGTTCTAGTTGCAATACTGTATCATGTTATCTGTATGAAATAATGGTCTGCATGTATGAGCATGCTTGGCGGGGCGGGGCTCCGCACAGTGACAGTAAGGCAGTAAATACAGGAAACAATGAGGCAAACTAATTAGTGAGACATCAGTTGAGACAAACGAGCAGACTGGAAGGACAAACTGTGTGAGGATGTTATCAGGATGTAGCTGCGTACAATAGGGCAAGCAGGGAAATGAATAACGTCTCTGTAATGGGGGTTTTATGTATTTGTGATACATAACATTCACCCATTACATCATTCATCATATTAATATGTGTCATATTTTCATTTATATTTTCCCAGTTGTACCTACCTTATAGGACCTGAGCCTCCGTTAGAGGACCAGGTGTGTTGCTGAGAAAACCTGCAGCATGTGTGGATACGAAACCTGCAGGAAGTGTGTGGAGGTCATTGATATGCAACCGGTTTATGCGGATGCCGGATGCGAGGTGTGTGTGTGTGTGTGTGTGTGTGTTGAAGAAGGAGGAGGAGGGGGGGTTACTTCTGCTACTGGGTTTAAAA
>CAAKHC010009371.1:0-12211 GCA_901007825.1 Macroramphosus scolopax | reverse complement strand
CCCCCCCCCCCTCCTCCACCTCCTCCGCCCTCCCTCCTCCTCCTCCTCCTCCTCCTCCTCCTCCTCCTCCTCCTCCTCCTCTCAGCACTGTCCCTGCAGCCAGCCAAGAGAGGCTGCTGCAGAGCCTCGCAGAAACTCTGACACCAGTCTAGAGGATGCACTCTGCACATGAAACCCGACACTCAACTAATGGTTACAAATGTGTTTTCAAAGAAATCCCAGGTCTCCCCTATAAACCATCGACTCACACTGCTGGATCTGGACGTACATGCGCACACACTCGCCGTGCACACACGTGGGCACACTGGCAGGCACAACCGGTGTGTAACAGTTTATATTCAACCACCGCAATGATCGAAGATTAACAATTCACCACAATGATAACCGAACCAAACAAGCAAAATCATTTTCACGGCATCGCCTTCGGAGGCTGCAGGTGGCTTGTGGCTTTGACTGACACTTCACAGGGATTTCTGCGACCTCTTGCTTTCTTTCTCTTACTCCCTCAAAGATAATCTTCCAGGGGAGTGATCCCTAATTAGCTGTCAGGTGATAGTGTGCTGCTTTCTTTTGTGCTCCCCGCTGCTGCACTGCAGGCAATGTGGTCAGCGCTCCGTCTCAGGCTGAAGTGACAGATCATCTCTCTATACACCAGCCCCCTGGAGCTGAAAGAGACCACTTGGTCCTTACAAAGAGACCCCACCTCTCCGTATTAAAAGGAACTCAATATCAAATCTCATAACAAACAGATCATTGACCCAGCGAAGACAAGGGGATCACTTGAGATTCTGTCTGTGCTCTCTCAAATAAAGACAGTGATGCTCGTCTCAGACCAGGACACGTCTGATGACCTGATTCAAAGCCACTTTGTGTTTGTATAAAGGAGACATGGTTCTTCTGATAACTCGCTCCAACATTCAGTGCAGAAGCTTCTGGAGGTTCACATGAAATTCTGCCATATAAGTGTGAAAAATAAGATCTCCTGTATCTCCGACTAAAAGCCGTATCTTCTAACGATATGATTTCTTCCTGTCTGTCAGCTTCACTGCAGGTTTCCTCCAGACAGTTCCAGTATCCACCCGGGCAGCAGAGGGACCTTGTTTGAAGGTCATGTCAGCACCGGGGCGTAAACGTTAGACCTCTTTGTGGTCAGGGTAAATGTACAAGGCCGCCCTGCGGGAGCACTCTTTCCCTCTCTTTAATCGGCGTATAACAGGCCCTTGTAGAGCCAAACTGTCTGCGACACATCAGCACTTAGAAATAAAAACCCCTCAGCCAACCCTGCGACGGCTGCGGTTGGAGAACAGCAGCTGGATCATTTCAGAGACAACACAGACGGGTCTGCTGATAGAAGGGAGAATCCACTGCAAGACAGACTTCATGTTGTATTTCTGCTAGTTGTTATTTGGAAATACTTTACTTTGAAGTACTTGATTGATTTATGTAAGATTATATACGATTTACAGCCTAGTTATTTCCTTCTTGTTTAATATTATTCTTTATATTTTTCTCGCTCTGCGAACTGCGCCATTTTTTTAAAATTGCTCCCGGTTGAAAAATTACTTCCTAACATTCATCCGCCGGAGCATTCGCTGTGTGCTTCCCTAAAACACAGAACACACAGACGTCCCTCTGACAGTGAATCCAATCATTTGAAGGAGCCGAGAAAGCAAACTTAACCGTTCTAATGCTCCAGCCGAGAAACTTAATTTACCAATTTGCAGGAAGACAAGATGGCAGGAAACAAGCCAATTTGCCACGTGTGCGGCGCACAACAAACCCCCACCCCCCCCAGCACCACCCCCCCTCGGCCTCATGAGAGGTAATTATCCCTAAAAAAGAATGCCATGCTGTATTAAGATGTGGCCGCATCAAAACGAGGGAGACAGCGTCATTACGAGTAATTATGAGGGAATTAGAAACATCATTTAACTAAACGAGCAAATAATGTCCAGGATATTGAAGAAGCTGCCTGCACTTCTGCCGACCGCTGCCAGTCCCATTACAAAAATTGTAGGTCTTTAATAGAATAATGACGTGCTTTATCTTCCCTGCCTCTCTCTCTGAAAGGGTCTTGGAGAGGAGGGAAGAGCAGAGGGAGAGACGGGAGGACGTGAAAACAACTGTTGCAGGGCCCTCTGTCCCCAGTGTGGTCTCACTCTTGAGTGTGTAGCATAAGGCCTTCCAGATAATCCCCCTATTATCCTTACAAATACAAAATGGAGAGCAGAAAATTGTATCTCACATCCATTATTGTGTCAAAGGTAATGCTAATGGACTTATCTCAAGAGTAATAGCCGAGTTCTCTCTCCACGTACTGTTGCCTATAATAGTTTGATGCATACTGAACGGCAAATGGCACTTCAAAATAGGCAGTTCAAGAAATGGTTGGTAATTTAACAATGAAGCATAATGCATTCTGCCATTAAAGACCTAATCCAGACTTTTTGGTTAAATATTGTTCTTGGGGAGTTTAACTGGGAGACGGAGAAAGCTTTCATTGTGGTTCCAATAACTGCTGCTTGTGCGTGACCTCGGGTTTTCATTATATCTTGTCACATGGATTCTGTCAGTCAAAATATCTGGAGTTAAAGTAAACGGACGACTGAAAGGCTCTTAAGGGTTTTGATTTTTACCAGATTATAGTCTTAAAAAAAAACAGAGGTGAGACTAAGTCATTGTTCTGCAAGTCCCAAGTCAGTCTCGAGTCTCCACATCACGTCCGGCGTTTCTTTTCTTTATAAATGTTATGTATTTTTAAAACTGCAACGATAGGGACATGGTCTCCTTCTACATTAGCCAGACAGGTGGCTAACCCCTAGCTCCCTAACTGCTATGAATAAACTGAATTATATGTGCAGCCTCAAATGTCCAACTATTGGAAGTCGTCCCGTCCCTGTCTGGGATTTTCAAACCGCATCTTTTGCATACTGATCACAGATCAGTTTTGGATCTGAAGGTTATAATCTTTTGGATGCATGTTCCCAGTTCCTCTCTGACTGCACCAACACACAACCTCTCTCACATCTTGATTACCTGCAGATTGAACTCATAATTTACTGGTTGATTCATGTCAAAACCCTCACCAAAGGTCACAAGCTCTATCGAGTGGTTGGTCTGAGCCACTGATTCATCACTCTGCTACTGTCGGAAACACAACAGGACTCCTGTATTGTACCGAGTGTAGTTGCAGCCCTCTGGTACAGCCGCGGCTAAGATGACTGACTGTCGCCTCCTGAGGTACAAAGTGGTATTATGAGAAATGACGGTCTGGTCCTAGCTGGTTAGGAACCTTCCTACTTTTACTTTTAAAGTCAAAGTTGAATTGCTGTCAGGATTTTTTCGAGTCTGAAGTCATCAGATCTGCAGCTCCAGTCCACGTCAGCTGCCTTCGGTTAGAACTAGTTTTATACAAATGGTTGACATGTCCTGTATGTACCAGACTGTTTCATTAAGGACTGTGTGCACGGTCTTTAAAGTATCCATCTGTATTCCCAGAGCAACGACATAACCGTGTTTTACTTAATATACCTTGTCCATATATTTGCCATTTCCCTGTGCCTGGTCGTATATTCCTCCCCTGTTAAGGGGAAGGGGTGGTGGCTGGGGAGGGGGAGACAAACACAATTTCCCTTCAGCTCCTTCATTTCCAGTTGATATGAAACAGAATCATGAAAAATCACTTCTGGTCGTAGCTCTCCTTTTTAACCATTAACCCATAAATACAGAGGCTGGTTAAAGCCAGCGGATGACAGGGCCTGCCTCAAAAACCTTGTTACGCTCCCCTCAAATTCATTTAGGGAGCAAACAGGTCTTGCGAGTTGTCTGGCTTAATGCATTGCGATCGCTTTTAAAACTCTTGTCTTGGGGCAGACCCGAGGCTCTGCATCTGCTCGTGTTGCTCATAAGCTTCCACTCTAATAAGGAGCCTCACAAAACCTCTTTAAATAAAACGGCGGTAAATATGTTAGGGGATCGTTGAAAAGCCCTCGTCGGAGTAAACGATGAAGGGGTGGGATATGTAAAAGAATGACTTCTTCAAATTATGGAAGAGAATATTGTAAATTACACAAATTGTATTTAATGCTGCAGCTAAATTTAAGGAATGAAGTAAGAAATAATTGGCATTTTTCATAAAAACTGTCAAATATAACTTCTTTTTTCAACGTAGAAACACGAGTGTTTTGATGATGAATCACATGTCGCGTGAATTGTTTTTCTGGACGGTTATTCAACTGCTTCAGTAGTTCGTTGAACTTGGAAATCTATTCCATTAAAATGGTGTGCTGCAGAAAAAGAGGAAATGAAAGTCCTGTTGTTGTATGATTAAATGTATCCTCTGTATTTAACCCGTCCTGAAGCAGAAACCAACGCAGACGTGGGGAGAGCATGCAAACTCCCAACAGAAAGGACCTGCGTCCACCGGGGCCTTTAGCAATGAATGTGTGGCCCCAATGTGGACCACATTGCAGCTCTCTTATAGCCCACATTCAGCCTTGAATGGCGACTATCTGCCTAAAGCCACAGGTCCACTCTGCATGGCTCCCATCTGACCCAAGTCACGCCTGGTTCATTACATCTGGGCAACATCTGGTCCACACAGCTCCTGCCAGTGACAGTATGTCTGATCTGGGGCCCCTTCGGGATGTGAGGCAACAATGATGCTGCCATGTTCAGTCTCACATCTCAGTTGAGTTGAAGACTTGTTTCTTTATTAAACTGCTTTCGATTCAAGTGCTCAACAGCTGTACTGCTGTGATGAGACGTTTCCAGTCAGCAAACCGTCACAGCACCACACAGAGGAAATGATTTAGGGGATGGTTGTTTGCCTACTTTATATCGTTCTTTAAATACTCAACGTTCTAGATTTGTATTGAGGTTATTTGTTGCAACTATCAACCAATCAGATCAGTTCTCAGGTTGAGGTGTTCAATGTAATTGGTGTAAAATCTGACATATTACTGTTTCTGCTCAAACATTTGATTATTGCAATAGTTTCATTTTCTTTTGACCAACTAATCAAACTATTGTCTCAAATGTTTGGGCTGGTTGGTTGACTGATTGGTAATAAATAAATAACGAGAAATAAGATAAACTCAACAAATGCATTCATGACGAGCTACGTGGCACGTTTGCAGGATCGTCCCTTTAAAGAACATCTTCATAAAAAAAGGCTCTTTGTGGAAGTAAAATGGTTCTTCTGCGACAACTCTGGAAGGTAGCACCTTTATTTTTCTGAGTATTGATTGTACGAGCGGTTGTCAGGAAAATGGAGAACACACACAGACAGACAGACACACACACTTCCATTATTAGACAGATGCACCTCGGTAACAGTCGCGGGAACGTAACGACGCACCCAGACGACACCGCCAAGAAGAATCACACAGCTGATTTAGTTGGACACTGATTTTTTAGGTTGGTGTGGTTGAGACATTGTCAAGCAGTAATTCCATGTTATCACAACACCTTCTATAATCTTTTTGTCATGCTGACACGGAACAATATGTTAAAATAACAGTGAAGGAATAAAGGTGACATGTGGACGTTTTAGCCCAATTCATTACCATCCTGCAAATATGCTGTAAATCTATTCTGAGAATAACTTTGCTCCGTGCTCCCTGTCTTGGCCTCTCCCTCTCCACTTTGTGTGTAGCCCACAGTTTCCATTACTCCCATCATAAATTATCCCACAGAGTGAATTACACTTGCTTTTCACCTTACCGGGCAGGTTTGATGAATCCTACGGCACAACACATCACCTCAACAAATCTTCATCACCATGCCAGTCGCTGTCTCTTTGCAGTTTAAACCACTTCAAATCATTTTCATTGCCCTGCTATTAAAATTTGTAATTCACACCTGCCATTGCGGTGATACATAGTTACATCGAACCCATCCTCTAACCCCCCCGCCACCTATCCCTCTCTTTCACTCTGGTACGTATTCCTCCCCGTGCTCGTCAGTGCATCTTCGCACATCTCTCTCTCCTTCTGCCTGTCCTGTAAATCAAACCACCTCAGGTGACAGGTCATGCAGATTTCCCACAAGTCAGCGGGGTGCAAACATCCATCCAAACGAGCGGCACATTGCTGTCATACATGATGACATAATGACCACTTGGAAACTAATAAACAGCTTCATTCAACCAAAGCTATTGCTCCTTTCCATAAGTGTTACTGTCCGCCATCACGCTCTTTCTCTCTTCCCTCTCCCTCTCATATCTGTCACAAATTCATCTCCCGCACCTCGCCTCCTCGCTGCTGCTGCTGGAGTTACCCATAAATCACTGCTGTTGTCTAACACTATCCATTTTCCCAGAAACACAGGGCGGCTGCTGCAGAAATTGGGTCAGGCATAATCTGCAGGGCAGCAGAGCTAGTCATGATTCCGCTAGGTAATGTAGCCATTAGCACGCAGCGAGAGACTGGTGGGATGGGTAGAGGGGATGAGTGGGGGGTCCCCTGTACTGTACATGATGTGACACCCAAGAAAAGCTGGCAAATGACCTGGTTTTATCGCTCCCCATCAACCACCAGAAATTTGTGTGTGTGTGTGTCTGTTGAGGCTCGTGTTTATTTAAATGTGTTGAATTAGAAAAGACGCTTTGTGTGTGAAGGATCTTAACTAGTTTTCTGAATCAACAGCTTAATTTATTCAAAGTGTAATTGATGCACTCAGATGCAAAAAGGATTTATGACGACAAGCGTCTTGAACTTTTACGATGCGCCTCTTTATTAGGTCTCCGGTCACAAGCCTTGTTGCTCGAGGACCATAAGATACTGACTCTTCAAATGAGAGAAGAAGCCACATTATCTGGTGAGGTGTCTGTTTTACACCCTGAAATGGGTTTTTATCTGCTTCTATATTTACCTCTGTGTAGAGGGAACCAGGGGGTCTGTTGCTGCCAGCAATGCTTCTGGATTAAAAATGAAAAAGAAGGCTTGATATTGAATAATAAAAAGATCTGGAACTCTATGATATTACCGTCTCTTTGGAGGCTTGTACTTTGGAATTGAAGAAATACGGAAGATAAAGTCTGCAGAAGGAAAACGGTACTTTCCATCCACAAATTTAAGCTGCAAATAAAATGCACCTGGTCTGGTATTATTTAATGTAATAATAGGACGTATAATGGTAAAATCAGAGCAAAGTTACAAGTTTTTTCCAATGTAAAAGCACATGTGTACATAGTTTAAATGTCTCAATTGCAGTTTGGAATTACTCAACTCGTCATTTTTCACCGGGCATGAGCCTGGTAGAGAGAAACCAGAATGTCCCATGTTTGTAGTATAAATACTTTGTGTGATTTTAAAATCATCAAGATAAAAATAAAATGTGAAGTGAATTTGATATGAGCTACAACTGCCTTTGTATATCATGTTAACAATGACATATTGTGCAATAAGAAGCACATGAAACAAAACCAAACGCACTCCGTTTTCACTGAAATAGAAAATTTATTGAATGAGAAGGTTATTATTGAAGGTCTAAATTACAATAGAAACAATTATATTTTTCCTTAAATGGAAGAATCATGTTGTTGTTTTTTCTGTCAGCATTTTGGGGTTCATGTCAGGTGAAATAAAAATGACTGAGACAAACCAGTGATGGATTAAAAAACAGTGTAGAAACACAGTCCTGGAATGCATTTTGTCTTGAGTGTGACGTAATATTCTATCAGTTAATAGAGGAGGAATAAAATAAAAGTAGAAAATTATTAGAATTAATTATACACATGGTGTATTTCATACATACAGGGAAGCTTCGGTGCTTTCTTGTGAGACGTTCAGCTGCTGCATATTAAGAATTTCCTCAACAAATAAAGTCATACAATCAATATAGGGGTTATGTGGAGACACTTATAAGAAGGATGTTTTGTAGTAGGTTTTACGCGGGTTGCAGAACTGTGGAGTCAATCAATACTCGATCTTGTTGTACAGGTTGTATAAAGGCAGCGCTGCTTGCAGGTTACTCCCGGGGTAATACAGGGGCGTTGGAAAGGCGATGGACCGGGGAACCGGAACACGCAGCAAGGAGTTATCTCGGAAAACCAGCGGCATCCCTACTAGTGTCTGTGCGGACGCGTGGGCCATGTTGGCCGCCTCCAGTTCAGCTGAGAGCTGCCGTTTCCATTTGTTCCTCCTGTTCTGAAACCACGTCTTGACCTGAGTCTCCGTCAGCTGCAGGCTGGAGGCTAAGCAGGCCCGCTCCGAGCTGCTCAGGTAGCGCTTCATGTCGAAGGTGGACTCCAGCTGGTACACCTGACTCCGGGAGAAAACCGTGCGCGTCTTCTTCTTGGCCGAGTTGCCCTGCTTGTCTGCGCCGTCTGACTGTCTCTCCTCCGACAGAGGTGACATCGGGTGGCAGGGTCGCTCCTGCTCCTCCTTATAGTCCTGCAGCAGCGGCTGCGGCAGGTGCGGCCGCCGTGCCAGCGCGTCATTCCCGGACAGAAGTCCTTTATTGGGACCTGAAAGCCAGCAGAGAGCAGAATGATCAACATCATTTTTGGAGACATGAAAAAAAGACAACCTCTTCACGTTTTTAACACTCAGTTTGGGAGTTTGTGACGTGTGAACTTGCATTAAATCGACTGTGAGATTTTTTTTTAAATAAACAATTCCGCATGCTCGGTGGACAGTCTATTAATTAAATCCGGCTCTATTTAACGCCCAATTGACTACGTGTAATGCAGCCATTTTGGAAACATGCTTCATCAATTATCAGGCTCAATTAGATTTGAAATAAGAGGAAAAGACGGGGGTCTAATTGTTGAACCTTCCACTCTCCTGCTGCCACTGCTGCCATGATGTCACACAACAAACAAGTGTAGCCACAAACACGAGATAATATCTGAGCTGAAGTAATAACAGGAACAGGACACAATAGGCTTTTTATTCTTATTAAAAATAATACATTTTCATGTGAGTAAATAAATCAAATAGTCTGTAAAGTGTGGTAATGATGATGCTTGGAAAAAATAAAATGAATAATAATAGTAATAATAATAATAATCATAATAATAATAATAATAATAATACAAGCACTCACCTAAACATGAGAAGTTGTGGGCTCCGTGCTGGGTGCAGGGCTCGCTGTGTCCCGTGTCGGAGCAGAAGCAGTCCGCTGAGTCCTCCCCGCCGCTGCACTCCTCCTCCGAAGACACGGACAGTGAGCGCCTCCGCGCCGCCGGCGACAGTCCCTTGGAGAGCTCCTTGGTCCCGGAGCGCGGTGCATCGGCCGACGTGCCTAAAATAGACTGGATGGTAAAGCTGGAAATCGGGCCCGACGAGCACTTGCTGCCGCTGTCTTCTGCGCTACTCATTCTCGCTTCATACCAGTATTGACTGAATCTGTCTGTCTTTTGTATTCCGTTATTGGTTTCTACACGATTGGTGCGTAAAAATATTGTCCTCTCTTTTTTTTTTTTTTCTTTGCTCGCCTGGTTAATTGTGGAGTTTTACATTGAAGGAGGTGTTTTTTCTAGAGCTCGGGGAACATGAGTGTATTCCTGGTCCTCCTCCACACGCTCTGGATCACAGGCAGCAGGGCTGCGTTGCCTCATTTGCATGTAGGTAAGCTCCTCCTGAGCCAATGGCTGCCTCCGACATGGGCCCGGAAATTTCAAACTCCTGTCAGGGTTTTGAGATCAGCTGAGGAGAGCGAGGGAGCCGAGGAGGAGAAGCAACAGCTTGAAGGCTGTAGCCTTAGATGAAACCCTTTTTAACTCATCTTAACCTGCAGGAATTGTGATCAACAAAATGCAACATGGATTGTCTTAAGTGTTGAAAATAAACCCAACAGGATGTGCGCACTCCGCTGCATCACTGTCCACGTTATTATCTGACGTTTAGTTAAAGGAATCACAAAATTGACATTTATAAACTTTATAATGTGGTATATGTCGTTTGGTTTAGATTCTTATATTTCTAAATATCATGAAACATCGTGTGTATTATCACCTGTATTACCTCCTGCCGGAACTGTCAGGGCGGCTTGTTAAAAGTTCCCTTGGCCGGCTGATGTCGAACCACACACAGCTTCACAACTAACTCAGAGGCCTAACTCGCTGTTTTCCGGAAAATAATAAACTCATTCCGCGTCCATTATCAGCGATTAAGAATTAATTTGATCATTACTGAGCTAATCTGCCTTGTGATGCTGGCGCGTGGAGTGGAGGCCGGCTAATTGATTAATTGATTGGAGGTGGTGGGAGCTGAGGGGAGTGTGTGTGTGTGTGTGTGTTTGTGAGAGACGGGGGTGCGCTTCCCTCCCTCCCTCCCTCCACCACCGTCACCCTCCTCCCGTCTCCACCGCCCCTGCTCTGCGTGTCTCATTGGTTGTGTCTGGCTGCGGGACAGCTGCGGGGCTTGTGCCGGCGGTTCGGGCACATTATCCTTCTTTTACTGCTTTGTGAGGGAGCCCCAGACACATTACAAACGGTCAGCTTTAATCATCATGTCAGCGCCCTTCCCGGTAGCCACATAACCGGCATTAAGGCAGGCTGCAAGAGGGAGACGACTATTATGATCATAGCAGCGAAGCATCCACGAATAAATATCTGCTAAAGGATCTTAACCAAACGCTTACACGGGGGAGGCTTTACTGGAGCAGGGGGCAAATATATGAGGGTGGATGCTGGATTTATGGTGGTTACACATAAGGCGTGAAATCTGCAATGACAGTTAAATGGGTTTATTTTATATGCCGCTCTCCTCTAACAAAGACCGGTGTCAGTGTTGCTGCATTCATCCCTTTCAGACGACTTTGGCTAAGTGGGATTAGTTCATCACAGAGATAGTGGACATAACCGGCTGCAGCAGAGGATGGATGGGGCGCGTCATACGTCAGAGTTTATGGGCGAGTTTTAAAAGTGGTCGTCTGCATGTGTCTCACCGAGGCCCAAACAGCAGGGACCGGCCCCGGGTTCAGTCACGATGATCGGTCGCCCTGCCGCAATAACAGAACAAGATCTTTACCGGAAGGGAGAGAGAGAGAGAGAGAGAGAGAGAGAGAGAGAGAGAGAGAGAGAGAGAGAGAGAGAGAGAGAGCCCTGAGAAGACAGATGAAGTTATGGCGTGTTTTGATCTGGAAATCAAGCTTCGATAAATATTAAACAAAGAGCCGTTACACGTGTGTATTATGATATATGGCGTGTCCACTTCTAGAATAAGGAAATTACCGGAGAAAATGATATCAATAAATTTTCTAAGTATAAACGTTGATTATGTTTCGATTTTCATTCAGGAAAGCGAGGCCTGCTCTTTTTTCAGGAGACGCGTGTGTGTGTGTGTGTGTGTGTGTGAGAGAGAGAGAGAGAGAGAGAGAGAGAGAGAGAGAGAGAGAGAGAGAGAGAGAGAGAGAGAGAGAGAGAGAGATGTTGTACAGCGCCCGAGCCCTGGAGGTGTACAATTTATGTAATCTGAGTGTGGAAATGAACTGGGTAATTTATTGGAAAACACAAAGTCAGGAAGATTGGATCAGCACAGCCTATCCAAGGGCTCCTATCCATCAAGTTCCAATTAACAACCTAACCATTGAGTTTTAATGGCTTTCCAATCTACTGCCCTGATAGACTCATCAATTCCTCGGGGAGAAATTAAGAAAATCGACCGCCCCTCGGCGTTTCACTGTCATTCTTCACAGCAACTATATGTCAAATTAAAAACACAATTAAAATTTAAACTGTTCCAATCAGACGGTGCCCCGCAACCGATGTTTCACTTAATAGAACTTTGATGAAAATCGGATGCTCGCATTCAATCAGGAAAGCAAATGGGACGGGTCCTAAAAAACAGGATTTCCGCTCCAAGAAGCGTCAAAAGAGTTGTTCAGACTCTTTGGCCTAAATATGAGTGGGACACTTCACTGACTTCTCTCTGTGTGTGTGCACGCTGAGCGGATGGGAAACGTGTGTTTGGCTTGATGCCTCCCGATTGTTTTTTTTAAACAGGAGCTGCTATGAAATAAATGGCAATCTCACATTCTATATAATTCTCTGCTTCAATTGAAATATCACTTGAATCACGTGATTTGTGTGTGTGTATGGGGGGGGGGGGCGGGGGGGCTCTGCAACTCATCCAGGACCACAGGGAAGGGAACCATCACCAGAAATGGTTCGGCTTATTCTTAAATCCATGCATGCAGCCTTTCTATCTTTCTATATCCGTAACTGTAATAGTGCAGCACGCGTGCACGTGCCAGCGGCAGC
>CAAKHC010009367.1:48552-64311 GCA_901007825.1 Macroramphosus scolopax | reverse complement strand
CACACACACACACAATTTGATTATAGTGCTGTTTCTGGTTTCTGGTTGTCTCCTCAGTGTTCATGTGTCTTCTTAAATCCTGTTTTCGTTTTAGTTTGATGTAAAATAAATACTTATTATTAGGTGTGGAGACCTCTGCGCTGGGCTCCACATCCCTCAGACCACCTCGGCACCCCACACCGGGACATTTTATGCTCAGTTGTGTTGACAGAAACATTGTGCCACAATTTCACAATTTGTTTCTTCAATAGCATTTTTACACAAGTTAAGAAGTTGTAACACAGCAACAACAACTTTTTTAATTTGTAATCTGAACATATTTTCACCCTGACAAGGAGGTCAGGGTTATTGGGTCAGATCGGAACAGAAGGACAAAGATACCTAATTCACACCAGCATTATGGAGGTCGGCACTCGAGGTGTGTCTGACTCTTATATCCCCCAACTCTGCTCTACTCTTGCGATCCCAGCAAAACAAGTATGTTGGCATGGCAACAGCAACATCAGCGTCAACTTAATATGAGATTCAGGTGGATACATTGATCTCAGGTGATTTATTAGGGAACATCACCCCTCCCCCACAATTCTGTCTGATATTAGAATAGTAGAATGCTGGAAGAATTACAATAGATTGTAAACTTAAATGAAACGTATACATTTATAAACTATACTGTTCACACAGGATGCAAGCAAGAGGTGTGGCGGTGTCTCTGATGATAATCAATGCAATAGAGACTGTGAATAACTCCCCTCCGCTGGCTGACGTTAACGTCACTCTGGGCTACCGGATCCACGACTCCTGCTCTGATGTCAGCACCGCTCTGAGGGCCACAGCAGGCTTCACCCAGCAGGCCCACTGCAGCACTGGCTGCAACGCCACCACATGTGGCCAGCCCACCATGGCTGTTATAGGAGCCTCTTCCTCTGAAATGTCCATCACTGTTGCCAGGCAACTGACCCCACAACTGATTCCACAAGTACGTTTTGTTTTTTAAGTTTTGGGGAATTTTCAGGGATTTTGGATTGGCAGCTGATGAACCGATTCTTTTAGGATCAGAAACTGTCTGCTGATGCAGGACTGATTCATTGGGAGTCATTTATTACAGATTATAGAATATCTTCAGGATGGAACTTCAGACAGGCAGAAATGTTTCTCTTTATGTTTGCAGTATAAATTACTTCTCATGTGTATCAGTACAATGAATCATTCTGTATCTAAATAGAAGTCTGACCCACCTCATCAGCCCTCTGTAGGGACAGTGTACAAGGATTCATTACAAGAAGGGTTTTCCTTCTGTGGATGGAAAGAAATGTAGGTTAATACACTTTGGAATTTTTTAAAGTTACTACAATTATCTGAAGACGGGCGTGTTGGTCCTTTATCTGCCTGTCTGTCCAACTGTTCCTCCCAAACATCATCATCAACACCAAATTGACATAATATCTAATATGTATGTTGTAAAGTTTCCAATGAGGAAATTGATCTTTTCCTTCATCATATAGTCAAATGTATTTAATGTGTCATGTTCCAGCCTGATATCCTGAAAATATAATTGTTTCTGTAGATCAGTTATTCATCGACAGCTGTGATTCTGAGTGATAAGAAACGCTTCCCTGCCTTCATGAGGACCATTCCTAATGACGAGCATCAGACGGCTGCGATGGTCCGACTGCTCAGCCACCATGACTGGAACTGGGTGGGAATAGTGATCACTGATGGAGATTACGGCCGGTCAGCTCTGGAGAACTTTGTCTCCCATGCATCCGAACAGGGGATCTGCATAGCCTTCAGATCGATCCTTCCTCAGTCCGTAACTGGTCTCGCTGTGCAATCTGCTGTCAAGCAGACTGCTGAAACCATCGCCAAGAACCCCAAAGTTCAGGTGATCGTGTCTTTTGCCAAGCCGGCTCACATGATGTACGTCTACCGGGAGCTGAGCAATCAGGTGCTGAAAGCTGGACCGAATGAGTCCATGTGGAGGGTGTGGGTGGCCAGTGACAGCTGGTCCTCCTCCGGGTCTGTGCAGGGGAACTTAACCCTCGATACCATCGGCCAAGTTTTGGGCTTCACATTCAAAAGTGGAAACATCTCGTCCTTCAATGAGTATCTGAACAGGCTGGAAGCAGCCGGACTGGACAGCACAGGGAACAACTTCTTCCTGCAGGAACTGTACAGGCACATTAACAACAGTGAAGGTTCTAGCGACGCTGATGAACTGAGGTCTAAAGCTGTCAAGATCCTCAGGGGGGAAACTCATGCTGACATGGCCTTCAGCATTGAACTGGCTGTGAGCGCCATCGCTCAGGCTGTGGCCTCCGTCTGTCGGGACCGAGACTGCAAAACCCCGGGCTCACTGGAACCCTGGGAGGTGAGGATAACACTAAGGGATTAACTTCAAGAACTACTCTGTGTAATCTGAAGAGATACTATTCATTTATTATTCTGACTTTTTCATCTATGTTGAATTGAGTTTTTTATAAAATCTCTATTTTCCATTCGTCCGTATCCAGAATCCTTCAAAACAGATAAGAAGCTGTAAGCTTGTTTCAAGGGAAGTTATTCTGTTGAGTCTGCACAAATTCATCGAAACACACATAATATACATGCATGTTTGTATAAGACAGAGGCAGGTCGTCCTTTTCCAGTCCATTTAGTGGAGTTTATTTGACTTGTCATGAGCTCTTAAATGACAACTACTTGTGTCCTCTGTAGGTGCGGAAAGCTCTGTTGATGGGGGAGTTTGAACATGAGGGGAAGAGCTACGTGTTTGACAGCAAAGGAGACATCAACCTGGGATATGATGTCACCATGTGGCAGTCAGACGGAGGGAACATTGACGTCCATAATGTTGTGGCTGAGTACTACCCACACAACAGCAGCCTCCACTTCACTAACTACAACAGCAATAAACAGCTTCAGGACCTACAGGTACACACACACACACACACAGACACACAGACACACACACACACACACACACACACACACACACACACACACACACACACACACACACACACACACACATGCACGCACACACACAAAAGAGTGTTTGATTATTTATTGATGATTGAGTATTTAAAAGGATCTTTTTTTTTGCTCATTCCTGTTTTCACGATCCTATCCTCTTCTTCATCCTCTTCTTCATCCTCTTCTTCATCCTCTTCAAATGCTTTATGTACGTGCATGAATTTGAGAGTCACTCTATACCACATCTGTGCTCCTCCCTCCTTCCAGATATGGACCAGTGTCTGAGCTGCGACACGAGCATCGAGTGGTCTCCTGAGAGGAGCTCCAGCTGCCAGCTCAAGGAGCGCCGATTCTTCGACTGGAAGAATCCCTTCGCTGTGGTGCTGTTGGTGTTTTCTGCTCTGGGCATCCTCTTGGCTCTCTTGGTGTCGGCTCTGTTCCTACAGCAGCATGACACTCCTGTAGTGAAGGCTGCTGGAGGACCAGTTTCCCAGCTCATCCTGTACTCACTGGTCGTCAGCTTCATTAGCGCCATGCTGTTCGTCGGCCGGCCCAACAGCCTCCAGTGTAAAGCTCGGCAGGTGCTCTTTGGCATCAGCTTCACTCTGTGTGTCTCCTGCATCCTCGTCAAGTCCCTGAAGATCCTGCTGGCTTTCCAGTTCAACCCTCAGCTGCAGGGTGTTCTCCGTAGACTCTTCCATCCGTATGTCATCATCACAGCATGCGTGGCCTTACAGGTGCTCATCTGCATCGTCTGGCTGGTCCTCAAAAGCCCATTTGATGACATCGACAGTGACCAAAACTATCTGCTGGAATACTGTGATGAGGGATCGTACGTGGCCTTCGGGGTGATGCTGGGCTACATCGCTGCGTTGGCCTTTGTGTGTTTCGTCTGTGCTTTCAAAGGACGTAAATTACCACATCAATACAACGAGGCTAAATTCATCACCTTCAGCATGCTGCTCTACCTCATCTCCTGGTTGCTCTTCATTCCCACCTACGTCACCACCGATGGGGAGTACCTGCCCGCCGTTGAGATGGTCGTCATTCTCATGTCCAATTATGGCATCATCAGCAGTCATTTCCTCCCAAAGTGCTACATAATTCTTTTTAAGAAAGAACGAAACACCAAAAGTGCTTTCCTGAAGAATTTGTATGAATATAGCAACAAAACCACCCATTTAGCCTCTGTGTGTCAGAGTCCAGCGTCGGGGACGCAGACGAGCAGTCAGCAGGGTGTGATCAATGCTTCGCCCCGGTCCGAGCCTCCGGCCGACCCTCTGACCCCCGAAGGGCCGACACACTCCAGAGACAGCGGCAGCTTCATAAGTGTGCATGGAGGTTTAATCCTCCGATTCAGAGGCCTCAGAAGAAGCAGCAGCATATAGACTGCAGCCGCTAAAACAAGTGCTCAGAAACAAATTGTATTAAATTATGAGACGATAATCTGTACAAAACCTTTTTTAAGTGTTTAAAGATGTTTTTTGCATTAGTTCTTCCTATTGATCCTCCATTTGCCTTCCGGCCTTCAGCTGTGAAACACAAATACGCTCTTTGATTGAAACAGTTCAGCAAAGCCCTCGAGCTCTGCCTCGTCCGACTGCCTCCTTCCTGTTCCTCTGGATAAAACCGTTTTCATATTGCCTGTCACAATTCATCATGTGAATTCTAAACGCCAGCAGAGTCAGCAAACAACATTCCTGAAGTACTTTCATCATCATTCTGTGACTTTGAGTCAAAGGGTTGAGAATGTGCAGCCAGTCCGGATCTAAATGTTTCCTGTGACCGAGTTGACATGTCATGAAATCAAGAAGTACTTAAATACTTTTGCACCTCCTGTGCAGACATTTAATCTGCTTCGGGTTCCGAGCTGCAGCGAACAGTTCTGTGCTTCACTTGCTGCGTCGGTTCGATCAAACACTTCTCAGTTAGCGTTCATGATGTCTAAACTTGCAGATAATTCTAATTGTGTGGTATTATGTGAGGGGGGCATGGACAGACAGACAGACACAGACAGGAAATACTGTCCCTTATCTGTGTGTAGATGATAACATCTGTCCCTATATTTAGGTACATTCTGTCGCTACGGGCGGTCATGTGCCTTCCTGACAGAACAAAGTCGTTATTCATACGATTAAACCAGTCCATGAAAGTGACTGTGGTCAGCCTGTTAGAGTGAGGAACAGCCTCGGGTGCTGATTGTCATCAGGTTTCATCCACACTGAAAACCCCCCGTGTTGAACTTGTCAGTCTGGTTGTGCAACAATAAATCAAACGTAGAACGGGAGAGGGGAACTGTGACAGCTTCAGATATTCAGCGGCACCACAGCTTCCCCAAATCTCTTTTCTTACTGTGTTGTTAGTAAATGATAAAGAGCTGGGTTGTCAAATGTGGACAGTTATTAATGGGTCATATTCAGAATATCACCCATTAAGAACCGTCTCACAGCTGTGAAGAATGTCAAGTCCAGCTCGGCTGTAACGGGATATCAAACCTGAGATTCCAGAGTCTGGTCATCTCTTCTCACTGATACTCATGGATATAATCCTGCCTAACAATCAGCAGCCTGGAGGGGTTTCCATCGTTTCAGTGATGTCATCAGTCTGACAAACTGGTTTTCCTGTGCAGGACTTTGGTGCTCGTATCACCTGGTGTGGGTTCATTCGCTAACAGATCCGGAAGTTTCAGGGTTTCAGTTGTACATGTTCATATCTTTAATGCTTTACTGGTTCAATGGTTATATCATCATTCAGTGGTGGTTTATAAAACCTCAATCAACCTTCCTCCAGTCTCCAACAGGACTCGTGCGCTGTGGGAAAACAATAAAACAACCATCCTTGCTCTTTCATGATTGATGTGTTTGACTGTTGATAGTGGAAATGCAAAGAAAACAATACACTACTGTTCATGGATTGTCGGCAGTAAAGCCGACGAGCTCCCAACACGCCCGCCTCCATTACCTGCACGGAAAACCAATCAAGCAGACAGCAGAGGGAGTCGTCACAGGCTCGAGTTACTAACACTCAAATCCTCCCGTCTGTTCGTGCGAAGGCTCTGCTGCATCAGTCGGTTGTGGTTCAATAAAATTGAACTTCTGGTAACAACACGGTCAGAGAATTCTTGTTTTCTGGAAAGACAAACTATAAATGATACTCCCTCAAGATAAGAATCTGTGCCCAGTGTGTTCTGGAGGGGCCGGACCTCCTCCCAGCCCCGATCACTCAGGATCTTCTCAGAGAGGAGGCCGTCCACTGGAGGAGGGAACGGCCACGGTGCTGCTACACATCCGGCCAACTCTCCTCAACTCCTTCTCAGCCTTTGGGCCCGGGAGAGCAGGAAGAGGAGATTAATTAAGTCCGCACCTCAGATTATAATACCAATTGCTTTCATTGATATTCAGTCTTGTTTAAGAACCATTTGACGTCACGGTAAAAACACGTGTTGGCTATAAGCACATATTCCTCATCAGAGATAGTCGATGAAGATCATTTGTATTATTGCTGTTTCTGTGTATTAAACAAAGGCTAGAAGATTTCTATGGAACTTGGTGTTTGTTCTTGCCGGAACATTCTTGAAGGCCGTTTCCTCCTTCAGTTGACTGAATCCAGGTTCCCGTCTGTGTTTCAGTAGCAGCTCATTAACACCTTCAACGGGTCCTCGCTGAATGAAACAATCAATAACATGCAGGGATATCTGGCCTGTCCGGTACGGCCCTGATCAAACTATCATCTCAGAGTCCAAATGGAAATGTAAGATTCCCTGAAGGACTTGTTGAGGTCCGGACACATGACAAATCTATTAGAACAACGGAACCCAAGAGAAAGATCCTAACTGAAACAGACTTGGTGTGATCAAGTTACTATTGGTTTTGATAATTAAAGGGATTTCTCTGAATAATACAATCAAATACCAGCCGCATCCTTTATTAACAATATATTATACAACACAACACAACTAGTTGTGTGCGTCAGTGCCGATGTTCTTTTAATGTACGTTCTGTGTCAGAGACGTTCGCACGTCAGTCAAATAGAAGTACACAAGCTTTCAATAAGAACAGCAGAGACGCCAGTGTGAAAGATCTGCATCCAAAGGTAAGAAAATAAACACTGTGCTTCCATCACAGGACTTCAACCACAAAGTCAGAACATGGAAAAACTAAAAATCAAAGCGTAAAACTTCAGGATACAAACCTCGTCGAAAATCAAACCGGTTATCGAGGGTATCAAGGAGAAGCAGTAATGGACTGTAAATACTACAACTGCATATCAAAACTTTGCACAGCCACTTAAATGCTTTCATTACGTGTATATATAATATACAAAACCCTCCGATTCAATCGACTAACCATCATCAAGGGAAACGCTTGCAGGAAGGACAAATAATTTAAGATACATCACGTTGCTAGTTCAGGCTGACAAGGTAGAAAACAAAGCAAACATCTCGTTAACTAGTAAGATTGTTGCTCACACTGCATCATGTAACAGAGAGCAGCTGTCTGCTTTCTGAAGTACAACAACATTTTAAATAAGCAGCGAGAACACTAGTGAACAGCCAACACTGTTAAAGAGATTTCAAAACTAACTCGTGTCAGTTGTCTGTTTACATAATTCAGGAAGCATTTTGCTTTCAGTTTGAGCTGAAGAAGAAAGAGCTCTAAGAAGACAAATAAATAAATGAACCCCCCGCCCACACACACACAAAGGTGAGTTTCCAGTTGGTCAATACATTGACAGAAGAGGAGGAGAAGCTCTGAAGGCATGTGCTGCTGCTTCAGACGTTGCAGAAGTATGAAGTATGGCAACGCCAGAATGTAAAGTAGTACTGCAGTTACATCCACTAACTGTTCTCAGGCTTCTGGCATGTCAGCCACTCAACCTCAAATCTGAACACTGTGGATTTTACAAGACCCTCCATCTGTTCACGGAGGGCCTTCGTTCATCTCTCTCTCTCTCTCTGAAGACTGAAGAGGTAGTTTCACATTCAAATAGGGATATGGATGCTGATTTTGAGACTAGTTTCTAACTGTAACACAACGAGCATTAATATGATTGAGAATGATCAAAACGATATCACAGGGCACCAAAAGGAAATCATACTGTAGCAGAGTTTGCTGTTAACAGGAGAAGTTTTCTGTGGTCTGGGAGCAGAACCAGCAAAGCTAAGTCCTCCACACAGACTCCCACTCTCACACCGCATCAGTGAGCCTAATCTTCTCTCACTTGTCATCTCATTATACACATATGTCTATGTCTCCCCGGCGGTGGTGTTGTGAAGGCATAGTAGAGGTGAAGGTCTGAGGGGGAGTTGGTGACGCTGGCCCAGGAGAGACAAGATGAGGACCCAGGAGGGTCTGCTGGCCAGCAGGCTGCGGTCTCTGCTGCGGGTCTAGAGACCAGGACAGAGGGTGGGGCAGTGAAGGTGGGGTTAGAGCTGGAAACCCTCCATTGGTCCTTCCTGCTGCTGAAAGATGAACTGGCCCTGGCTCTGGTCCACCTGCGGCGCCAAGCTAGCGTCCTCCTCCTCCACTCCAAAGTAGCGCTCGATCAGGTCAAAGGCCTTCTGGTAGATCTCCTGGTTCTCGTGACTCTGTAGGAACTCGATCTTGTCCAAGCCTGACGGGGTGTACACACAGAAATCAAACAAGGTATTTTAATGACACTTCTTTTAAACGTTTATGACGAAACCAGGGAGTACAATGGTGTTTGCCTGTGCAGAGAATCTGAATGAATCTGTGAGTGGTAGGAAGGAATGCAGAAATGATACGCAGGCGTTGGCGTAGAACTCAACACCTACGTGTGTTTCTCATCCGTGATCCGACAGTAATATACCGCCATAGTCAAATATTCATTTCCACATTCATTCAGTTCATCTAAAAGCTCTTGACAAAGCAGATTCATTTTTCTTGTGTTATTTCGTTGAGGTTTACTAATCGTATCGGTGCATCTAAAGTCGTCTCTTTCATTCACATCAGTCATTTCTTTAAAAGAGTTTTTGTTCTCGCAAATTAAACAGCACACAACATGGAGTCACCCTCAGCTCTGAATCTCTGCAAGTCCATCTTGCATGTGGAAGTTTTTTTATTTCATAACCAATGAATCAGCACACTGAATTTTCCTTAAAGAGCCAAATTAGAGCTCATATGTAGCTCGTTTAGCTTCAACTGACTGCCACACGTGTGACTAGCAGTCGGATGGAGGATGACAGAGGACAACATTACATAGTTTGGAAACTTTAAACAAGAAATACTGAATGAACTAGATCATCTAGTTTAAGACGGTAGTTTCTACTGGAGATGAGATAAATATACTGGAACAACAAACTATTAACTGGCAGGCTCTGATCAGATTATCAGCCCTGAAGATAAACTCGCAGAATGTTTGGCCTGCTAACAGAAGAATGTCTGGTAGTGAAGCAGCAGCAAGAAACGAAAACTATAATGGAGGTGTAAGGATGTGTGAGCTCTGTGAGGGAGCTGTACCGTAGGCCTCCTCGATGAGAGCACAGTAAGGGTTGATGCCTGCTCCGTTCTGTTTGGCCTCCTGTTCCCCCAGTCTGAGGATGTTCTCCAGTCCGTTCAGAGACACTTGTACAATCTTAGAGTCCATCACTGTCAGCAGGTCACACATGGGCTTAATGGCATTCAGAGACACCAGGTACCTGTTCACACAAAACATCGATTTAAACACTTACATTTAGCAGACGCTTTTATCCAAAGCGACTTACAAGGGAGGAAAACATTCAACATTAAAGCGGTTTGTCACCATCAACCCTGGTCTGACACTGAATACGGGATTGAACAGGGACGTAACAGAGTGGAACATCTTCCTCTACAAATGATTTTCGTCACAATAAAGACGCTGCTTGACGTGTCATCAGGTTGATTACAAAGATATCGTGAATACTGACACTTGTAGGATAGGCCCCAATTCTGTTTGTATTTTAACTGACAATAGTTAATATTGATCAAAGAGGAGAGATAAACGATTCATCGTGCGTGAATTTGCTCTTCTGTGAAAACTCAAATTCTCCAATATCAATTTGAGCTCACACATGCAGTAAGATGCTCCCACACAGGGAGCCGCTCTGCAGCCGAGCTGATCACCACATCAGCATCTGCACTAACATGGCAACAACTATGTGTGGACTGTCAGGGTTGATCTTCCTTCCAACTGCAGCTGAGCTTAAACCCATCAAATGCAATAAATGTGATGAAAGTGTTTGAATCTTACAATTGGATTTTAATTGTTGGGGTCAATAATATGGGGTCTTAATATTTGAGAAACTTCTATCAACTAATTGAACTCAGACACCTGAGAAGAACAGTTCTTCTTTCTAAACTTGAACACAATATGAAACATAACTGGCAGATAAGATACCTGGTCCGCTGCCTGGATATTTTCAAAGTTAACTGCTTTTATTGATAAATGATTTATTGTCTCCTGCCTGTATGAGAATAACAGAATGCTCTCCTGTGTTATTAACTCCACCACGTTCACTCATCCAAACAGCTGCTTGATATCACTGCTAATGCTCGTGTTTCCCTGCCTTCAGTCTTGAGAACCCCGGCGAGTAAGTATGGCAAATATACCTAATCTGTGCAGGAGTCCCACCAGAGGTGGCGTTAGTAATGGCCCAGGCTGCCTCCTTCCTTGTGCGAAACTCTGCCTTCTGAAGGATCTCAATAAGTACTGGGAAGATGTTGGCATCAATCACATTCTGAAAGGAGAAGAAATGTTGTCAGTTACACAGACAAGTTGCCACTATACAACACACGGCGGCCGTGTGAAACATTCAGGTGTTCACCTGAATCTGAGCTCTATTCCCGGCTGTGATGTTGGACACAGTCCAGCAGGCCTCCTTTTTGATGGACTCCTTGGGACTGCTGAGCAGGTGTAGTAAACAAGGCAGTGCGGAGCAGTTCAGGATCACCTAAAATATCAGAGAGCAACATTTAAACTAAATATTACATGTGCTGTATGAATAGAAGGTAGTACGTGTACAAAGCAAGCTAGTGGTCCTCAACCTGCGTCTGAATGTCATCTCCTGTCACAATGTTGCCCACTGCACGTAAAGCAGGAGAAACCACCTTGTAGTCACTGTGCCTGTCAAACATCCAGAGAAAAGCGGTTCAGTTTGTCTCGTGATGAAAACACACTTCACTAACATCTGATTATCTTCCTCATTTATCCTGTAAATGAAGCTGAAAACAATCGCGCATTGGTTGTGAGATCATGACTTCACGTGAGCAAACAGCTTCTATGGTGGAAACGGTTTCCACCGTCACACCGCCCGGCCCGAATACCTGGTGCCCAAGTTTCCATTTGGAATGATTCTTAGTTTAAAAAATACAACAAGGTGCAGTTTTAAGCTTCAGTGCACCGTGCACCAACCCGGTGACTCATCTGGTCTGTAGTCCACTGAACTACAATATCAAATAACTCACATCAGAGCCGACTGGTCGGGATCTGGAGGAAGAAAACTGACGAGTTGGCAGTTTTTGGACAGCAGGGACAGGGACAGATTCCACTATTACAATGTTGCTATTATAATACGGAGATTATCAGAATTATAATTTTTTGGCACTATAGGACTTCTCCTATATTGACAACAGCTGCTTACATGAGCAGCTCCACCAGCCTGCGGCAGACACCCGAGTCGATGACTGTCTGGATCTTTTCATTGGGGCCGTCAGACAGGTAGGACAAAGCCCAGCAAGCATCAGCCAGCACATCTGGATCACTGCTGAACAGAAGCCTGGAAAGCACACTGAGGCAAGGAGACACCTGACACACAGAACAGACAAGGAAATACGTGTCAGCTTAATACCAACTGTAGAATGATCACTTTGTGTAGAAATACGGAAAACTGGCTCCAGGCTTCAAATTCACACCTTGGAAAAGTCTGGAGGAGGGTTCTTCCCCCGGCACAGGTTGGACAGAGCCCACACTGCATTGCGGGTTGTCGTGAGGCGGTTGGATTTTGCGAGCAGCCTGGACATGACAAAACAGTATCCAGATGTTATAACACAAAGAACAACACATTCAGGCAGAAACAAACACATTGAAAGAGGGAGACCACGTACTGCTGTAGAGATGGAAGGATGCCACAGTTGAGCACGTAGTCTCTGCACTCCGCATTATCTCCAGCAATGTTTCCCAACGCCCACACCGCCTGAAACACACCGCAAATCCATCCAACTAAATACAACACAGAGTTCAATGAACTTCTAATGACAGAGTTCAACTCACTCACAGATGCTTTAGTCTGCAGAATGATGAGTTCACAGAAAGTCTTTGTTTTGACAAGAATACCACAAAAACTAAACACTGTTGAGTTGATATAATAGTAAATATTTTTGTATCTGCATGACCTGCTTCTGGCCGAAATGTGGTCACAATGTGAACTAAACTTTAAGGCACTTTTCAGTTTAAGACTTTCCAAAACCAAAGGAGAGGGTGGTAGAATAATAAAACAATAAATATTCATGAGGACGTTTGTTTGGCTGCAGCTTGAAGTTGCTCAACATAGGTTCTCACCTGCTCCTGGACGTCCTCGTACTCAGAGTTCAGCAACTCAATGAAAATAGGCACAGCTCCTGTTTCAATCACCACCTTGGTGTGCAGGAAGGTACCCGAGGCAATGTTGGTTAGTGCCCAGGCTGCCTCAAACTGTTGGAAATACACAAGAAAATGGCAATTCAGTCATTCCGATCTGAAATACCCCCCAGTAGTGATAGACTGACCGACTCATGGTTGGATTCTTGGGTTTGTGTCAACTTATTAGAAAATGTTATTGATTCGTCGTGTCAGGTCAAAGCAACAGTCTAAGTTACCAATAACTTTTTGATATATGAATAGAATTTGTAATAAGAAAAGTAATAGTCCTCCGGACTCATAGCAGTTGTTTGGATGTTCTTCTGGACTAAATTTAGCTGTTGTGTTGAATCCCTCAGCTTTTTTTCCATGATGCACACAGATAGAGACGTGCAGCAATGTGGCAACCAGAGCCTGCAATGTTCACGAGCACAGCAAAGTGACCAGACATGCGGATAATGCTTTATACTTGTGCGCAGACTCAGTAGCCTCAGAGGGTCTGTTTGACATGACCGTCGTTTTGTGCATGTGTGTATGCATGCATGTAAGAGGAGCCGAGTCTCGTCCCATAATTGGTATCCACAGCTATTTTCTAGATAATACACTACCAAAATGCTTTATTTAGTCAGACAGAAAGGCTACTACTGATGACATGCATGACTTAAGACAAACGTTCAAACTGTGCTAAGGTTGCATGCAAAGTGGGAGATATTTGTGCAGATCATTAAAAACAACCTTATCTGCTTGAGTTGTGAGGCAGTGTACAAATATGATGGCCAATGCTTTGGACAGGTACATCAAACCTGAATCCTTCTCAATCACTCATTAACATGCACTACATCAGACAATATTTTCTTGTACATCCAAATGACTGCACATAATCTGATATATCTTGCTGGAAGAGATTCATGCACACAGAACATTTGCTGCCAAGTGGAACTCTTACCTGCAGTGTGCAGTTTTCACTCCTCTTCAGGAACTCCACAAACCGGTTCACAACCCCAGGGGTAGAAATCACCTCATCTATGGGAGGGTTGGGCTCTGTACAGATCAACAGAACAAAGTTGAATTGTTACACTGTCAGACTTTAATCTGACTCGCAGTACAAGAGAAGTCTAAAAGACAGGAACAGGGTTTATCTTTGCATTCACTAGAAAGTGTAAATGTTTCATTATTTTGATTTATTTAAACACCTCCATTTATACTGGACAACCCTGTGGTGTTGCAGAGATCATTTTTTTGTCCTCTTCACGTCTCAATCATAAATTTAGGATTGTTCAGTCATCGTATCAGTATCAGCCGGGACTAACAGATATACGTCCTGAGGATCTCCACTTCACATTAAACATATGATGTGATTATTTAAATTGCAGGTAACACAAACCTTTGGAGAGTAATTTCCTGAATTTCTGTGTAGCTATCAGCTGCTGGTCTGGGTCCTCGGAGAGGATCATCTGAATCATATCAGGAGTTATAACCCCATCCTGCACAAATATCAACATTAGATTACTACTCATATGTGTCATCGTGATCAGATTGTAGCCAGTGCAGTTACAACACTCAGTTGGATAGAAATACAACATTGGAGCTTTAGCTATAGATGTCATGTTAAATGTCAAACATATCTGATGGAAGAAAACAACAATCGAAGCATACTTACACCAGAGACCGGTACTGTAGAGCTGATATCTGGATCCTGGATTGGACATTCCAGCATTGAGTCCTCATTTGCAGGTACACTTACATTTCTCCTCTTAAACAGCTGTGGGTGGAGGAGATGTCACATGAATAACTTGCTATTTGGAGTTTTTGTGGATTCAATGATTGTAGTCGAATAGGGTTTTTGTCAGATACGGTGAATGTCTCCTAGCTGACTGTTCTGTGTGAGCACCGAATAAGAATCCAGTACACAGCTCTGGCTCTGTTAATGGGAAGCACATTAACACTATCCCAGCCCATCAGCAGCACCCGTCACACTTGTGCTCTCTCTCTCTTCCATGTGCTCGCCAGAGCTACGCCATGATAGTAAGGAAACAGGTGAGAGGGAACAGAGCACTCGTGTGCTTTGTGAACAGTTTCTTATGTTAAACTTCATGTAAAAAGGGGTTTTAAAGAAGTTGTTCAAGGTTTACCTGCTCCTCTCTTTTCTGTTTGCGAAGCTGGATTCCTTCCTCCTCTCTCCTTCGACGCATCTCCTGAGGATTCAATGCTTTGTTCTTATAGCTTTTCATCCTGTAGTTGTCTTGCCCCGGGCTCGCCATCGTGTCTGAAGAGTCCAGGAACAAAGCAGTTATGATCAGGGTGAGCAGGCTCATTGAAGGCAAACTCATCAAATGTTGACAGTGAGGATATATTGTTCTACAAAAAGGTGGGTATGACCATGTAATTCCTTTAATTTAAATCATTGCTGTTTCTGCAGGGGGACAATGGGTCAATATAAAAACAGAGGGCAAAGACTCTGTAGGTTCCATTCCCTCTGTGGTTTAATTTTAGAGTGCGTCAAAAGCAAAATCACACCAAATTCAACCACTTCACCTTCATGTAAACGTATTATCTCCAAAATAAGTCAGACCCAATACCTGGCTGCTTCCTATACGACTCACAAGATTCAAATACATTTTCCTGAAGACCTTATATAGGTGAATCTGTGTGGCGAATGCAAAGGATACTTCAGGGCATTTCATGGAATCTTTTCTTCATTGTTTGTAAGGTAGGACAGCAAGATTACAGCAAACGTCTGAATTGAGATTATGCTTGCTTGTTGTTGTTGTTCCTCAGATGGTTTATTTCAGTTGTTGTCCAAAGGCTTTTTGTAAGGCAAACGTTTAAATGAATATAATATTTCATTCATGGCCTGGCACTCCTGTACAGAACAAAAGAAGCTCTGAGCTTGTGACTAAATGCTTTAGATAACCGAAATGTAGCAGATGATTCAGGGTCATTTTTATGTCTTGACAAAAGTCTTTAAGTCTTAAGCTCAGGTTTTTAATACATATATTAAAAATGTAGAACCCTTCCTTTTCATACAAGCGTTAACACGGCACAAATGATTCTGTAGATATGCAGCAAATGCTTATAAGTTACTCAAATACATTAAATAGGTTTCCCATGATGAACTGCTGGATTTACTACAAATAAACAGTCTAATTTTTCCTTTGCCTCCTCGATTCTTTTTCATCAAACTTGGTGTCTGCC
>CAAKHC010009367.1:30093-42265 GCA_901007825.1 Macroramphosus scolopax | reverse complement strand
CTCATGTTTACAAGATCCCTAATTATGAGACAAAGATCTCCAAGTCGGTAAAAATAGTATGATTATCATTATTGTGAAGAGTCGTTATTTGTTTCACCTGGAGAAGAAGAAGAAGACTGATCTGTGAGCTCCTGAATACAACGTGTGGCTGTTTGACCCACAGTGATTATAAAATGACCCATTTCAAACCTCACCTGGCTGGAGTTCAGAGCTGAGGGTTTATTAGTGAGCAACACTTCCGAACTGCTGCTGAAACGCTCTGAGCTGGACTTGAACTCGGTGTTCTGGTTTCACATGCACTATGTCCTCCTCTCTGTTCAGGTGTGATGGCAGCCCTGTACGACTACTATCAGACGGAGGGCAGAGACTCTGTGCATGTGTGGCTGAGCGCTGACACCGACCACTACTGCTCCTCTGCGGGGGACAAAGGCTGGGGCTGTGGATACAGAAACTTCCAGATGCTGCTATCCTCTCTACACAGAATAGATACATATGCTCCCTTCCTACAAGGTGTACAATCACACTCCATCCTGTCTGACATCTGCACCCTCTTCACCAACTACGGTCCTTCAGAATTTCAAAGCAAAGTAGTCGTATTATTTAACACTATTATAGTGGATTGAAACAAAAGCTGCACAAAGGTCTGCAATGTTCTACTAACTGAACAGCTTTGCAATGTGGCGTCAGCAGAGACACGTCTCACACGGGAACTGAGAGAGAGATGCTAATAAGAAACGCAATCTTACATTAGATAACGAATCTGTGCACTTAGACCACAGAAAAGTTTTAAACACAACTGCTTAGCTGGTTAGCTGTTAGCTGTTAGCTCAGTTAGCAGAGTAACTACAATATACTTTTGAATTTCTAACTGACTTCATTACTGCTTGACGATCTCTGACGGGGCGAATTGCGAACAGGGATTTGTGCTTGTTTCATCAGAGTTAGCCCGTCATGTGACAGGGTGAAGTTGATAGTACTTCTGCTTTGCACAATAAAGGATTAGAGATTCTTTTCTATGTTTAAATGATTTCAGCTTTGCTCAGGAGTCCACGTTTCATTCGTCAAGTACTTAAATACTGACGAGTCTCGGTCACTGTGGAGAAAGAAAGAAGAACAGTAGACCTGTGACGGACTGTGTCTGACGAACCATACAAACGATGGATGATTACTTATTATTAATCCTCTGCTATCATGACACATCAGCTCTCATATCCACATTAAGACACTTTGCTCCCCCCAACGATAAGATTTCCTTTGGACTCATATTATTTGTGTTAATCGCAGGTGTATCTGCTGACTTCCATCCCTCCTCCCAGTATGTTTGTATTTGTCTCTGATTTCAGGGTTATCTTTTAACAACATGTAGAGAGAGACAGTGACTTTACTCTTTGTATATATACAGTACAAATACAGCCAGTTAGCAGTTGAAGCTCAGGACGTGTCCACGCTGTTGACCTGAAGCTCATCCTGTATTGTTCTTGTTCTGGTGCCACTCTGATTATTATAGAGATTAAAATCTCTTCCTGTTCTTCAGCTTCTTTTCTCGTCTAGGATTGTAAACAAAATGTTGTAGCTCTACAGGACCATACTCTATGATAATAGAAATCACCAGGCAACAACATGAGCTGGAAAAGACGTCGAGGTCTCAAAATGTCCTCATGGGTCGAGGTGCATTTCTCTGACCTGAAGCAAATAAGCCAAAAGATGACAAACATTTAACACTGTGATTTGTGTCCTTCAGAGAAAGCAGTGCCTAGTATCCCACGGGTGCAGAGTATGATCGAGGAGGCGTGGAAAGGAGGAATGGATCCACAAGGGGCGTCCCACTTCAACCAGAAGCTGCAGGGAACACGAGCCTGGATCGGAGCCACGGAGATCTACGTCCTCCTCAACTATCTGGGAGTCAGGTGACCATCAACACACTGTGTCCCGGAGTCTGTTAATGACTTGCTTTAAAATACCATTTGAGTTTATAACTCACAATATAGTTGCAAATGAACATGAGCTGGTGTTTCTCTGATGTAAATAGTTTGAGAACCACTGCAGAACAGCAGGTAACCAACGATATCCTGAAGCAACTAACCCTGGACAGGGCGGAGCTTCTGAGTCTAACACATGCAAGTTAGGTTAATTGGTTACTGCCATAGTGATTGAATGTAGGAGATAACGTAGGTGTAACTGGTCAGCAGATGGGATTCCTGTGTGTGACTCCCTCTCCCACCATGTCATCTGGGATTGGTTCTAACCCCTCAACAATTAGCAGTATGGCTAATAGACGGAGGCTAATGTTTCAGGCTCATATTGTTTGTGTTTTCAGTGGCCGCATGATTGACTTTCACCAGCCGACGGGCCCAGGAGGCACCCACCCCCGCCTGTTTGACTGGGTGAAGCAGTACTTCAGTCAGTCCAGCAGGAGCAGCAGACTTCCCCCCAAACTCATCCAGACCTCCCTGCCCCCACTTTACCTGCAGCACCAGGGTACGCAGACCAACCACCTGTCAGTTCTGTCAGTCGGCTCACACTCTGCAGCTCGACAAGACGGACGGTGGCTTCGCTTTTTAAACTTTACATTTACTCCACTTCAGCTGCTGTACCTCACTGCGTTTCTCCAGCCTGACTACAAACTATTGTAAATGTGTATAACAGCTGCCTCACCCACAGAGGTGGAGTCAGCGATTCTAATCCAAAGTCTTGTCTAATTCAGTCTTGTGGTGTACAGGTTTGTCTCTGTACACCACTACAATAGACCTGAAATGACACAATGACTTTTCATCTAGCGCCACCAGCAGGTCAAATATTCCTCCTCTGTGGGGAGATCCCTCAGACACCTGATGGACGGGCACCCACGTGTGAACAGGAATTCAGAATCCCAAAGACTTTGGTGATCTCCTGATGTTTCCTCTAATGCGGTGTTGGTGTCAGCCAGCTGCTGCTGCTGCTGTGCAGACAGTCTGTGGGTGTGTTTGGTCCGTTGGTCATACACACATCTGAAGTCACGTGCAAAAAACAACTTCATGAGTTTGTATTTACGACAACAAATACAAACCCCACAGTGCAGGTTGGGACAAGGACACTTTGGTCATTGAACTATTTATTCAAACCCTGGTCCGAGTGGAAGAGCTCAGCTGGTCTCTGATTACAGCCAAACCAGCCTGGCCTTGGTGGCTGAAGGTTTTAAAGTCCAAAACAAGGAGCTATTTTAACTATTGACTTGAGTCACACATTCATGTGGTACTGTTTACCTACAGTATCTAAACTGATCAGACAATCGTGGGCATTACAACACCAGTCACTCTGCAGACGTACAGTCAGGTCCATAAATATTTGGACATCGACACAATTTTTACAAGTTTGGTGCTCAAGCAGCAGTTAACAGTACATACAGCAGCTGATCAGAGGACAGTCCTCTGAGGTCCAGCTTTATAGCATATAACAAATATTTCTGTGCATTCCTCCTTGTGAGAGGTGAGGTGACAGCAACGGCCCCCATCGTGGAGTCATTTCAAAGGCCGTTTTATGGCAATCAAACAGTTTTTTAAAATTTTTTTACAGATCCAATAAAGTCACCCATTGGCTGCTCGAGGAAAAGTCAGGGGATCATCAAAGCTATGAGGATGAACTCTCTGGTAACCCCCGGTGACGGCAGTTTGCGCAACTCCTTGACGTAGTTGTGCACATATTTCACTTTGGTCTACAATCAAACGGTAACGCAATACATGCAAAAGATGTTGCAAAGCCAGACGCTGTATGTTTGGAAAATGTTATCTATGAAATGAACAGCCTCTCGTTTTCCACTGTTTCCTCTTCAGGCCACAGCCGCTCTGTGGTGGGTTTGGAGCAGAAGAAGAATGGCAGCCTGTGTCTTCTGCTCTTCGATCCTGGTTGTTCACCGTCTGACACGAGGAAGCTTCTGAGCAGAGACACCGTCTCCACAGCCATCCGCCACATCAGGAAGTTCCCCGGCAGCCTGAAGCATGAACAGTACCAGGTGGTGTCAGTACAGGGCGTGCTGTCTGCAGAGGAGAAGCAGGTGAGCGTCTTCTACACGTATGTATGCTCGCTTACAGAGGAATGTTTTAATCAAGCTAATGAAATATACTTCTATGAATAATGGTTGATAAAGTATGAGGAGCACCTGTCATAACAACCTGCTCTATAAATAATAGTCCTCATGTAATGGAGGACGTCCTGCAGGGCTGTGGTGTTACACTGCAGTAGTTTGATCCACAGTGCTCATACATGTAAAGATATATGAGAGTAAAGTTATCTGAGGAGAGCGTCCGTGTTAGGATTAATGATTAGCGACTAGCTGAGCTTTGGAATTAAAACGCTTATGTTGACTGATTCCAGTCAGGCCTGTAAGTCATTCCAAGTTAATACTAATTACTTTGACTCCCTCCCTTTGACGTCCGCACCGGTCGTTAATTAAACAAGAGCTTGTTTGCTAAGTGACCTAAGACCTTGAATGCAGGGCTTGAAGGACATTCCTTGAAAATGTGCAAACGGTGTATAAAGTAAAATGTACTTTCTATCTGTATGTCAGCAGCACACTTTGTTTTTCTTTCAACAGATTAACATCTTGAGTTCCAGGACTTTATGTGCTGATAGGATCCCATGAACAGGCTCGCTCCACCTCATCTGGTTGTCCTCACCGTGAACACTGTACTTCTCTTTTTCAGAATTCATTTCTCATCGTTTCATAATAAACATTTCATTTTAAAAAAAATGTAAATAAAAGATGTTTTCTTTATTCTGTCCTGTTATTTACAAGCAGGAGTTTATTATGAATGTGTATCTATTCAGCCTAGTGAGAAGTTGAACAGAGGTCATCAGGTCATCAGTGTGTGACAAAGGTGTGAGGAGGGATTTTATCAGGGGGTCGAAGTCGTTGACCTTTGGGGGAAAGAAGCAGATGTGTTGTCATGATCTGTTTCAATCACTGATGAAGACAGTTGTAGGTCAAAGAACCAGAGGACATGAGGTAAGCTACTAAGTGGACTCTTATTATTACAATATATTATAAAAGCCCATCACACAATATCTGATTTATTTGCTGATTAGTCGAAGAGCCGTCCCAAGATACCGTCATCATCATCAAGGGTATAAAAATGAGAAAAGGAAGCTGCTCGTCTGATGTTTTGCTTGATCCATAAATTTGTGATTTGATGGTACGTTAGTCGACTGGAAACTCCTAATCGAGATGGATCGAAGAACAGCTCCAAGATGCTGAATATCCCAAAGAGTCACAGCTGGAAACGTGAGAAGAACCAGTTGCCTCAACAACAACTGTGAGACGTGTAAACTGACACTCGTGGGGGAGCCGTCCAGAATCTGTCACTGGAAATGACATTAATTGTTGCTCCCTCACAGCTGGAGCGACGCCGAAACAGGTTTGTTAAGAAGAATGTGGAAAGATTCGGTGTCCAGACATGCAGAGCGCTGGCTCGTACAGAGTCCTGACTCCAGGGGTGAAGACTTATGAAGCAATAATAATCCATGTTTTGTAGTTGCATTGAATCTGCTTAAAGGGGCATTTCACTTCACTGATTTTAATACATAATAATGAGCTACGCATTTATAACAGAATCAGACGAGCACAAAGGGATTGAATGAAAAAAGCCTTCAAGTTGAATGCTGGGAAATGTAGGGTTCAGTTCTTCTGGTCAGTCAAGCTGGACCTCTGTTTTCATCCATCAAGTCCTCCGAGCTCAGGGAATTACAAAACATTACAATCTAATAGGTGGCGAAGAAATTCCCTTAAAAAACTAAACTGAGTGAGAAGGGTTTGAGGAACAAAACAACAAAGCTTCCAACTTTGCAGTCGGATTTTAACTCATCACATTCTTAATCTTTTGTGTTCTGTATACTTTGGGAGGTGTGCAGCCTCACGTGGACCTCTGACAGGAAGGCTTTGTTTTGCTTGTGATGTTACATAAGCAGCTGGAAGAATTTCCTGCATCAGCCTCCCGTGGCAACCCCCCCCCCCCCACACACACACACACACACACACACTCTCTCTCCTCTGTCATCATTCTACTTGTAGAGGAGCAATGAGAACAGGAAGTTCTGTTTTTTTTGTTTTTCCTCGGTTGTGGATCTTCAGCATGCAGCAATCGAAAAGAGGTGGGATCTCCAAAAACGTATATATAGCAGTAAGGCGGGTTGATATGAGGCATTTCCCTATTGTAGCACTTAGGGAGTCTTCAAACCCACCGTGGACATCATTCCTCCAGCATCGGACGGAGGAGCCAACAGAGCAGGTGACAGACACATCACAGAACTGAACATTTGTAGCCTCGTTAGGAGCATTTAAAGGAAATGGACCCGGCAGTGGTTGGATGACCTTTGGTTTCCTGTTTAATGGAGCACATCAAATTAAATATCGTACATCTTGTACATGTGTGACAAACATACATGTAGGAAAAGGTAGAAAAGAAAGAAAGAACAAAAGAGATAAAAGAAGAAATGATAATAATAATAATAGTGATGATGGTGAAATAAACAAATACAGAACTTCCAACCCACTCCAAGTTGCTCCACCTTTCTCCAGCAGTGCATCACATCAAACAACTTGTATCTGTTCATTGATTGTTGCAGCAGTACGACTGGTTAGAATATGAGAGTTCAGTTGATCTCGAGGTGTCGGGGTCGTGGACGCTGCCACAAAGGGTAGACTCTCCCAGTCGACCCTCTCAGTGAAAATGTGATTTTTTTTTCTAGCTTCAGGAATGACATGAGATCAGATTGGGTCTCTGCTGGGAGTTTGGGGACTTCCAGTGCAGAAGGATCATCTGCAGGCAATCAGAGGCGAATGCTAAAACACTTCATTTCTGTTTACTACTTCAGAGTGCTTCAGGGGAACGGCAAATGTAGCAATAAGTGATATCTGTATCTAGAACCTCAGATATAATCTATAAAAGAAAACGTTCTTCCAGAATCTTGTTAGCTTTGAGCATCGCCAGAAGATACGGCTGGGTCAGATGGGACAAAGGCTCTATTACAGGCCTCGCTGGTGCCAGGGTAAAACGTCTGTGTAGTACTTTGTCCTGTATTAAGTTAAGACGGGTGCAGAATGAGGGCGCACTATTAATTCTGGCAACCTTACCTGCCCACAAAAATGGGGGATAAGTTGGTCAAGCTTGTAAAATGATTTTGTCAGGAAGAGAGGTAGACATGGACAAAGGAACAAAATCTAGGCAAGACATTCATTTTTATAGTTTGTCCTCTGCCCGCTAACGTCATCGGCAACCTGGACCATCTCTGTCGGTCGGCTCTCACTTTAGTCATTAATTTGCCAATGTTGTTTTTATGTAACCCTTGAAATGAATCAGTAATGTTAATCCCTAGATAACGAGCACTTTCTGGTGAAAATATAATAAGGTATTTGTCCTTTTGTGAGTGTTTTGGCTTTAGAGTTTATTGGGAAACACACTGTTTTTTGGAGATTGATTTTGTAACCTGAAAATGCACCAAATCCCTCCAGTATCTGTATGAATTCATTAGCACGGGTGATGGGATCTGCTATAGACATTAGTGGATCATCTGCATACAGGGAGACACGATGCTCAATGTTTCCCCGTCTGAGACCCTGCAGATGTGTTGTTGTTCTCAGCTAACGGTTCAAGCAGAGGTGACAGCGACGCCTTTGGCAGGTTCCGCGGGACAGAGGAAAGTATGTTGAGTACTGCCTGTTTGTGTTAACACAGGCGAGGGGCGATGAATAAAGCAGGCGTATCCATGTTGTGAATTTCTTCCCAAACCCCAATTTTTCCCCCATTCTACCCTGTGATGAAGCCAGTTTGTCAAAGCCAAAGATGTTTTCCCACTGTTGTCAATTCAGATTGTCTGCTGCAAATGATTCTAAAAACTCGGATGTCAATGCAAATATTTTGTTAAATCTTATTCATATCTATGAAATCAGAACCAGCCTCTGTTCACATACAGAACATTCAGATAACAGCAAGTACAAGAGTTAAAGACAACAATAACCTGTGCTCTTATTTCCTTCAGTTAACATGGAGTTACATGATGTGGAGAGTCAAAGCCAGAGACTGGTGGTACATAGAGGCTTCAATTTTATCGAAGGGACTCATGATCTAGATGATGTGGACCAGATCTGCAAACTGGAGATCAGAGACTCGGATGTGTTTGTTGTCACATACCCAAAATCAGGTGAGGGTCAAACATGAACAACAAGCTCTACTTTACACACACATACACAACATGTGTTTCTCTGAGGGACTCCTGTCGTGTCCTGCAGCCAGAGTGCACTTCAGGTCACTGTGAGTCCTGGAGGAACCAGGCTGATGAGTATGTGCAGTGTTTTCAGATGAAAGTCCTGCTCTTTCGTGTCTTATCAATTGATTTAAACAGAAAGCAGCCTATTAAATGATGAACTAGACTAAAACAGCCTCAGACACAACGTTCACCTACTTGCTGCCATTGTGCAGACACAGTTTGGGCACCGTGAGTGAGGCCTGTCTGTCTGTCTGTGCGACAGGGACCATCTGGATGCAGCAGATCCTGCTGCTCCTCCAGGCCAAGGGACATCTGACACCGATTTCTGAGCCCAAACACTACTCCAATGGTGATATCATGCCCTGGATCGAGGTGAAAGGCGAGTTAAAGGAATTCCCATCAGCCCAATCACCAAGACTGAGGGTCTCCCATCTTGGTTACAAGTTCATGCCCTCTGCTCTGAGCCAGAAGAAGGGTAAGGTCAGTTCCCTCATCACTCATGTGACTGATCATGTTTCAAGTAATGAAGGTGTTTTACTTAGGTAGGTAGGTAGGTAGGTAGGTAGGTAGGTAGGTAGGTAGGTAGGGGTAGGTAGGTAGGTAGGTAGGTAGGTAGGTAGGTAGGTAGGTAGGTAGGGGTAGGTAGGTAGGTAGGTAGGTAGGTAGATAGGTAGGTAGGTAGTGTGCCCTCTGTCCCACCCCCTCTCTGTCAGCTGGTCTACATCCAGTCTTGTCCATTTGGAGACATGTTAACACGTGCAAACACATACTGAAAACCAACCAACCACAGAATAGGGCAACATGTCTGTTCTGATGAGCCATTGTCTCGTTTGGCTGAAGGGACCAAGGTCAACCCAAGCTACAAAAAAAAGCAGACAATGGAAAAATCCAAAAGGTGATAAATGATTTGGAATAAACACAAATTCAAAGTCTGATAATGTCAAATATATCTTATGTATTTGCTAATGTGATTAGCAAATACAAAGGTGTGATTATGACTTCCATAAAAATCCAACAGAACAAAAGTTAAAGTCTCACAATCTCCTTAAAGAAAAGTATTGATACTCGGAGTCTCCCTCTTTCAGGTGATCTACGTGGCGAGAAACCCCAAAGACATCCTGGTGTCGTACTTCTACTTCCACAAACTTGCAAACATGCTGGAAACTCCGGAGAGTTTTGATGAATTCTTTGATAAATTCATGAGAGGAGATGGTAAGATAGAGAAAAGAGAAGCTGCTTCTGTTTGTTCCTCATCCTGAACGTCCACATTCCTCATTGCAGTGTTCGGGTCCAGCTGGTTTGAGCACGTAAAGACTTGGTACTCTCACAAGGAGGATATGAACATGCTGTACATCACCTATGAAGAAATGATTCATGTAGGAGCTCATATCATCTCTGCAAGTTCATACTGAAATATTATATCAAGCAGACCGGGCGTGTAAAGAACCATCAGTGTGTGAAGGACGAGTTCATCTAAAGAAGTATAACGTTTTATTTTCTTGTTCAGGACCTGCAGTCAGCAGTGAATAAGCTGTCATTGTTCCTGGGTTACGAGCTGACTGATGAGCAGATGGCCAACGTGGTTAAACACAGTACCTTCACCAACATGAGGAAGATCCCCCGGGCCAACTATGAACAAGTGCCACGTGACTATTTCAACCACGGCCAGGGAAGATTCATGCGGAAAGGTGAGATATCTTTGACATGTTAAACCTCATTTCAAAGTATGTATATATGAGGAATACAACACTATGTATTGAGCATCTTTGAATAATGACACACATCCATATATTTGATTTAGATGCGGTTTTTTTCAACCTCCTTGTCAAACAAAACTTAAGATATTTCCTGCCTCTAATCCCATATAATCCCACAGGACTCCATACTTGACACAACTATTTATCTTGCAGTTGTGTCTCCTTTCATTATGTCAGCACTACGGTTCAACCACTGATACACAGACGACACCCAGGTTGCCACGTTTCATCCCAAAAGATCTCGATTTCCTGCAGCTGCAGTCGCCTCAGACAAAAACAGATACGACAGTAGAAAATACCGAGATGAATAAGGTCTGACTACCTGGCTGGAGCCAAAGAGGGGTCATACTCTTAGTGTTTCAACGCCAACATGGTGGAAGTCATTCCTTCAGTTCCAGTTTACCTCCGTCAATACAACAGTTCAGGATTCACCTTTAGAACTGAATTCTCTAATAGTGTTCAATGTAGTCTGAATGCATCCTGTTGTATTTTAATGTGTATCTGAAAAGTAGCCTGGTGTTAAGAAATGCTGTTGAACATCTACTGCTGCTTGAGGAAGCAGGTATAAGAAGGTAAAACAATCACTGATCATTTCCATCGATGTGAGTGATGATATGCGGCAGTGTGAGAGTGACTGACGACAGCCTGCTTCTCCTCCTCCTGTCCCCTGTTGTCATGTGTGACCACCAGGAACCATCGGAGACTGGAAGAATCACTTCACTGTGGCCCAGAACGAGAGCTTTGACAAGGTCTTCCAGAGGGAGATGAAGGACTTCCCTCTGTCTTTCGTCTGGGACTCGGAGGACGCTGCGTGATCAACCGTCGGTCTCATGACCACACAAAGAACAAGATATAAATCTTCTTCTGCAGCTTCGTCAGCAGTGCTATAAAGAGAAAGCACCATCTGTTGTCCTCCGTCAAACCTCCATTTACACCTCACAGTACTAATGTTTACCATTTAAACAATGTTCTACCTTCTAGTCGCAACTGGTTTTCATTCATTTGCGTTGCTATGAAAATAATGATTTATGGTTCTATAATCATATATTGTCTGATGTAAAGTCTATTTCTTTATTATAGCTTTTATTCAAGTAATTTGCTGATTGTGAGGTTTTGATGCCTTTTTAGATGTTTGTCTATTTTTGCTCCTCTTTTTCTCTCCATGTATCATTGTGTATCATCATGTATCATCATGTATCATCATGTATCATCATGTATCATCGTGTATCATCATGTATCATCATGTATCGTCCCCCACCATCCTTTCTTTGGTAATCACTGTAATAAACACTGTAGTTTACCCTGCGTTGAGCAGTTAAAGGTGCAGTCTGGTGTTAACAGTTTGTAACTCCAGAGGCAATAGTGAGTCCTGTCGTCTGCAGGAGCAGCTGGACAGCTGATCTCAGCCTACCTGTGAGGGTTAGGACAGTCACACTCCCTCTGCCAGTGGTGAAGGTGTCCGGGCTGTGAAGTCCACCATCACATTAAATAAGAAAACACAGAACAAATCAAAAACCAGAACGGCATGTAGGATAACACAATGGTAATCACAAATCACACCACATAGCTGTGGTGCATCATGGATGAAGGCAGCTTCTCCGCTTTGCTTGTGGAGCTCTGTGGGTGCAGCTAAAGGGTTGGTGCTGGAAGATCTAAGTTTCCTTTGCGGTTTATAGGATTTTAACAGCTCAGAGATACATGAAGGTGCTATTCCATTCAGAGCTTTATAAGTAGTTAACATAACCTTAAAATCAGTTCTATGGTCATGATTTGACTTTTTAAGTAAAGATTTCACAAGTGTTTTTAAAAGCAGTCGGAAATATACCTGTTTCTAATGAGGTATTTATTATCTTGAGAGTAAAGGGAGCCGGTCTCGGTCTCAGGTACTCTGTGTCTCGGTCTCAGGTACTCGGTGTCTCAGTCTCAGGTACTCGGTCTCAGGTACTTGGTCTCAGGTACTCGGTGTCTCGGTCTCAGGTACTCGGGCTCTCGGTCGCTGGTGCTCGGTGTCTCGGTCCCAAAAGAAAATCCCAAATGTCCCAAAGAAATCAATGAAGGGTTTATTATTATTTTCAGGTACTTGTACTTTAGTTGAGTACTTCCAGTTGTGACTTCTCTTCCATTACATTTTAGAAGAAAACCTTGTGTGTGTACTACCCTACATGAACTAAAAGCCA
>CAAKHC010009367.1:16710-25893 GCA_901007825.1 Macroramphosus scolopax | reverse complement strand
GTTTCCACGGCTGCAAGGCAAACACAGATCATATTATTATCACAGTATTTCTCTATATAAATCTACCAATTTTCTATCTAGGTATTTATGAGGTGTTTAAAATACTGTGCTGTCACAGCTCAAATCATCTGTCATGTTAGACCAGGTGCCACTTGACACTCATCTACTTTCAACAAAGATATATTTGAAGTAATTTGATCATCTGCTGAGGTACATTTAGCTACCAAATACATAAACATACTCACTTTCCCCATTTTCCCCTGCATCAGATGTTACAGTGATGGTGAAGCTGATGGGGTCATCTGAAAGCACTGCAAACACATATTATGACATTAGTCACGTCATTTATTCATGTTTTTATAGTATATGCGGGTTAGCTGATGCCTTGAGCAAGATGCTAAGTTACCATAAGTAGTACGGTCTCAAATGTAGCAGTAATACGATGATTGGTTATACGTAATACGATGCTGTTTTAACATAAAACAGCACCCCTGTATACTTAAATGTTTATATGTATTCAAGTCGTCGAGATGTGACTGACTGGCAGTTACTGACTGGTGTCAATGTTCCTTTATTGCCAAGGGCCCTCTGTAGCATCTTCTTTATCAATGCTAAGTCTGACATTTAGCTCAGATGACCTCGCAACGGCAGTAAATATCTACCACACAGTGCAAAAGTAGTCAACTAACGTTACAGTATATTTTGAATTATCTTTAGTAAATAGCATTTCCAGTCAGCTAACTGCCAGCCGGCAGCTTCGATGTCTTTCACGTGTCTACGTTGATGCATTCACACCTGTAAAAGAGTCTGGGTATATGGACTCTATGGCTTCAAGCTCATTTCTTTGCTCCTCGGCGTAGTCTGTCATTTTTGTGTGGCTGCAGGTTATCTGGGAGTTAGAAAGACCATCCCCGCTGTGGTGTAGCTAACACTCCGGTGTGCTGCGTGCTGTGCTAACGCGGTGATGATCGAGTACATCGACAGTCCAGCTCTCTAGTCTGATACTAGTGAGATAGTTCCCTGTGGGTATTTCTTATTAGATGGAGCTTTTACAACTTGAACATGAAGCCATTGTTTATTTGGACACTTTAACTGAAGCTTTTTCTGCTTCTTTCAATCAGCTTCCCTTTCAATCATTTCTTCAGATTAGCGAAGCGGCATCGCTTTCTGACATCCATTATTTGTGTCTGTACACCTACAGACCACGTGGATTTTTTTCCATCTAACTTTATTACGGAAATCAAACACAAATCACTAAAAAGGAAACAGCGCCCTCAAGTGACAGTGATATATTACATTCAAACATGGGTTCACAATTTGATATAATATATCAAATTGTATTCTTATTAAGAATATTATTCTTAATAAGATAATGTGAAACGGAGTTTCTTCAGCTGTAGTCATTCCTCATATTCAACCTACGATCCCTTTTAGCTTCCAGTGTCCTCGCATATAAAGTTTATCTGATAGCTGATATGTTGTAACTTGTGCCATCATAGGTTTTCAATAAATGGAAAGCAATGTATTATATTGGTCCTGAAACCCAGTATGAATCCACCCATCTTCTGGATCAGGATAATCTGGTTGACTACAAATAAAAAGGATGAGGTTGACAGATATCAACCTTTATTTATTAAACGTCGGGCATTGACAACATATAAAGAAATAACAACATACAATAAATCATGTTATATACAATAAAATCTGAGTCGAATAATGATTAATGCAGTACTAAAAATATAATAAAACAATGATAATTGACATTAAACATCTATTCAAAGAAATTGAATTCATTAAGACAAGTAAGAGAGTTCTAAAATGGATCATGTCTTCTATTTTAGCATGCTGTTGTAGACAGTTGCATTTGTGTGAAGCATAAAGTATAAAAGCCATTTTATGAACCCGATGTTCTTCCAGAACTAAAAGGTTTTTGGACGTAGTGAAGTGTGAAGGTGATCTGCACTGAAGAACACATGCGATACTGTACATGTAGGAGGTTTACACAGAAGTGTGTATAATCTCTTCTCACCACCAGCGATTGCCATCCTACTCTCTCACGAAAGATACAATGCTATGTTCTGTAGTCATCTTCAGTTATGAATTTAAGAGTGGAAATATGTACTGCATCAAGAGATTTAAGTATAGAGGAAGGTTCTGGATAAAACATGCCTTATTTCTGTAGAAGAATGCAATATATGCTTCTAGAGACTTAGTTAGTTAATCAATATGTTTTTTTGATACACAGCTTGTCATCAATCCAGAAACCAAGGTATTTGTTAGAGGATACTCTTTCAATCTGTTTTGCACCAAGAGTGTTTATCACTAAGACTAACCGACTCGGACTACCAAGACAAATAAACAAAGGCTGATAAAATAATAATCATCAATTGTGAACTTTCAGTAATGTGAATGATTTACATGCTGTGATATCTTCCAATGAATGCAGCCCTTTACCTTACCTCTGTTGTAGTCCCTGGCCTCTGCTGCTCTGCCTATAGAATTACTTTCATGTGATTTGTTTTATGTAGAATGACAACTAATTGTGATTTTAGCATCGACTGTATAGTTTGGACCCCATGAGAGTTCACTAAAAGTGAAGGCAGAAGAGCTTCATCGCCCTCTGGTGGCTAGTTGCAGTATTAATCATAAATTCCCGCCTTTATTTTATGCGCTGCATAGATTTTCTTGTGCGTGGAGAGCGCGCGAGCAGTGCGCGATTGCGCAAGCGCGCAGCTTCGAGGGAACATTGTTTAACAGTATGTCTGGGCATCCTGCTCACATTTCTTTGTGTGGTTGTCACAGGATGGAATGCAGGAAGAAGACACATCTGTAAGGACGGTACTTAAGACATCACACGTTTAATGGAAAGACAAACATCATGCCTAAGAGACTGCTCATGCAGGTGGAACAAGGCAGATTGTACATTGTGTCCGTGCTTGGATTCAATCTGTACTCGAACTTTCCACAGCAGTTCACTTTTTGTATAATGGTGTCCTGCTTAAGCATTTATTGTAAATGCACAGCCAAAATTTTAGAAATACTGAGGTCCTGAGTTTAATTAAAACAGTCTCACAATGTGATATTCATATTTAAGTGCTTTTCATATTGATGTTTTCTGTTTCCCAACAGGTCTAAATTCTGTATAGAAATGGTGAAATCAGATTGTCAACGAAACAACCAAAAGCTCAGTGTTGTAAACCAGAGTTAATTGTGCAATCCCACTGCAGCTTATTAAAGTTGTACAACTTAAAGTACATAGCAAAATAGGAGGAACTTCATTCACGTCTCATATGTTTGTAGCGTTACAGATGCAGCGAGAACTTTGTGTTTAGTGGTTAAGCCCTTCATTGTTCAACTTTCTCACTAGTCTGAACTTCTGAATGTAATAACTAATGCAGCTCCATTCCATGTTCCAAATCCATGACAGGTCGCTTCTCTGGTGTGAAGTCCCTGTCGGTCCTCTCCACGTACCGCTGCAGGGTGCTGTAACACTGCTCGCTCTTGGAGAAGGTGTACAGAGAAGATATCTCCTCCCATGCCCTGTGGTTGGGGAAGGGGAATTCCTCCGCGTTTTTGTTCTCGAAGAAGCTCTGTAGGTTCCTCTCAGCCAGTTTGCTGGCGTATTCCACTGTCAGGGCATCAAAGCGCTCTTTCTCTTTCTCCACATAGCGTTTCCAGAATGTGAGCTGCAGGAAGCTGACGTTGGAGCGGCAGTTGGTGTAGCAGGTACCAAACAGGCCCACAAGGGCAGCGATGATGATGATGCACCAGCCCAGGATCTGCAGACGTACAGGAACATTATGAACTGATGCTCACAACACTGTGGAAACACACTAGGAAATACACACATGTAAATAAATTCAGTTCAATAAACAACTCCACTTTTCAACAGAAGATTACAGAAAGAACATATCTAAAGAGTCTCCAAATAGTTTCAGGATGAAAGTGATAGATTATTTCATTAGTTACAAAAAGGACTTCACATGAAGTGGTTAAAGATGGACTTCAGAGATACAGTAGTTTTGAGGAACTTTCCCAGGGTCAGAAACTAACACATGATTCAGGACAGATGTTTTTTATGCATGTTGGACAGACTGATGTTGTGTCCAACAGCCATAATCGGCTACCCCAGCTCAAATGTGAGTGTTATGAGATGGAATAGCATTATCATGATCACATAGACACCCAGGGATTAGCAACACTAAAGGAGGGGGCGTATTGGGAGTTTTGTCTCAAGTTTCTGAATGACCATTTAAAGCAGGATGAAGATCAAGAGATGCAGCTGTGAGACAAAAGACTGTTAGTAACTTAACTAACTGTTTGGTCCAACTTGTTTTCAGGACCAATAATTAACTTTCAAGCTTAAACATTGCGACTAATTAGGACAGATCGGGGAGAAGCAACCAGATTCACCTGATTAGGTTTCAATCTCAACTTTTCTCCCAGACAGACGGACCAGTGTTATTGATTGAGTTTAGAAAAAGACATCTTTTATTTATTCATGTTTTCAATGTGGACAATAAAAGGACAGCCGTCTTATTCTCAGCTTGGAAACCTCATATTTATATTAATAAAGCCGGCATTACACACTAGGGTGTGGAATCTTTTAGATTCCACATTTATATGCAGGGAGTGTCTGACAAATATGCACAATCAAGTTGAAAATGATTCCGTGTGTTTGGAGCCTCGCCCACTGCGAGCGGCTGAGCGTCAACACATCTCAGTCTCTTTTTCCCTCTGGTCTCTGGTGAGACCAAAATATTATACAAGTGCAAAACTAATTCACAGGATTACTTTTTAACTGTTGACATCAAAATGAATTATGCAGATGTTTAGTATAAACACTTTCAGGCATTAACTGGCTTTGTCAAACAGAGTGTGGAAGAAATATTTAAATATTTATGTCCTTCTGTCCCTCCGCTAAACCTTTGAGAGTTATGACAGTTTGACCACGGCTGCATCCCAACAAAGCAGATATGAACATATGAAAATCAGTAAGTCAAACTGTTTTTATAAAGGAGTATTGCAATGATTGTTGCAGCACTTAGTTGGATAACTCACATTAAATTAAATAAAGAGCTGTCAGACTAGACAGTATCTTTTCACAATAAGTGCCTTTTTATTAGACCCACCCTGCCCGAAAGGAAGCAGAAGTCTTCTCAACTTCTGCACCTCCAGTTTATGACTTAACTTTCACTTTCACAACGTTGACAAGTTCCTGAGTGATAGAAGACATCATGTAATTGGTCTCACAGTCTGCTGATATCTGTCACATGAGGTACTTTCAGACCGTACCTGAGATTGGGCCCTGAACATCAGCAGCAGCTCCATGCGCTCATCACTGGACAGTTTGGACCTGTCACAAGGCACTCGGGCCAGCTCCTCCCGACACTTCTCAGTCTTGTTTTTACAGAACAGATCCACCACCAGGTTGTCATCAAGACCACTGACAGCACACTCATAGAAGGTCCCGTTGAGCAGGGCCACACAGAGCCACATTATTGGAGCCACGCAAGCTCCGGTGAAAATGTTCATGAACACCCTGAGGCAGCCGAAGCAGTTCCCCCGAGGGCAAAGTTTCATGGGATTGAGGCAGCAGCCGGTGTAAAGCCTCCACAGCCTGGTGCTGAAGAACAGACCCAAGACCATCAGCACTGCAGCAGGACCCAGCAGGAATGTCAGCCCGTAGGCAAAGTTCTGGTCGTGGTTACAGGGGCACTGAAAGGAGACCATGGAGAAGACTCGCTCCCCGCCTATAGTTAGGAGAGCCATGAAACTGTATCCAATAGTGGCTTTCTGGTTCATGAAGAAACGCAGGACAGTCTGGAAGTTATCCATGATGTCAGCAGAGAGGTTCCCGACACTCCACGAGTGATTACGAGAAGAAAATGAAAGACAGCAGAATGAAAAAGCTGACTGCCTGCCTGTGTTCAAGTCCTGCACTCTTTTCACAGCTGAAGACAAAAGCCATCTCCCAAGCGGTCTGCGCCCCACCCTACGGCTGGGTTTCTCCCTGCAGACTCCTCCCTCAGTGTGTGCGGCTCCAACCCACTCCCTACATCATTAGTCATCCTATCTACTGCTTCTTCTAGTCAAAGTCCCTGCTATGAGGGCAGGTACAGCCCCAGTGGTCATAGCTACTTCCCCAGTCTGTTTACATTTAAAGAACTCTTTATGAACGTCTGTCTCCCAGTAGAACTGTACGGATGCAGGCATTTGCAAAAAAACCTGCTGATCCTGTTTTCATGATCACCACTCTGTCTGTTGACAGTAACAACACTACAATTAACAACGCTTGGCAGTAAAGGGAACTGAAAGTATACAAAGATTCTTTTCCAGTTCCTTTTTATGTAAAAAAGCATTCAGAAAAATAGCAATCGGTTTTGTTTCCTTTCGTGCACATGCGTGAAAAAAAAAGATTCTGTACGTCAGCTTCAAAGTAAAATGAGGAATGAAGCCGTGAAGAAACCACCGCGACTCTGAGGCAAAACATGCAAAGAGGAAACATGCATAAAACAAAACAGGCAGAATAATAGCATTGAGTATATGAAATGTTTCTGCAGAGAACGTACCATTGTTTCAGAGTTAAGGGACAGTCAGCCTCAGCAGCACAGAGTGGAATGGGGAAGTGATCACAGCCTCTCAGTGGTTTTACTGTTCCCTTCCCACAGTGAGTACTCAGACTGAGTGCCTTGCACAGGAAGCTGTTAATGTGATACAGCAGCTACACACATGAAATCCATCATACTCCACTATTGCTGGTACTAACAACATCCTTCAAGCCATCAGTTTGCCTTCTTGAGTGTACAATGTTTATAGTTTTACAGGTTTAACAAAATCCATTCAGTAAATCAGCTCATATACTGCTGATATGCTGCATGTACATGCAGTACACCAGCAGTACACAGGATGTGGTCGGCTCTCTGAAGATGAAGTTTCCTCTTCAAAGCATGACGGCTGACAAACAAGTCATATGTTGCATAAGCCCAATTTAATCTCTGACTTTCTCTTGCTGTTGACTTTGTCTTGATCACTGCCTGATTCCATCTGACTGACTGGTTGAGAGTTTCAGCCAACGCAGTGACGGGACAGGTGGGCCTGCAAGGAGAGGTTTGGAACCTGATCATTGATCACAGACTGGAAGGAGCAGTCTGTTGCACTGCCCTGTAAGCGAGTACCAGTGTTTGAACGTGATGTGTACAGAAACGGGGAGCCAGTGAAGAAGAGTGATCGGAGAAGAAGAGTGTTGGAAGAAAATATCGACCGTTAAGTGAGGTCATCGTGTTTTCTATTAATCTAGCTGGTCTAGGGATAGTTGGGATGTGTTCTGAGTAGAGGAAGGCTAACAAACAAATTTCCCCGTGGATAACTCATGTTTTCTGATTCTGAATAAGTGGTTGCTGGTGCCGGCCATCAATTTTGTTATCGCAGAAAGTTTGAAAGCAAAGTCAGAATTTGTTCTTTCTTTGGTGTAAATACTCAGTGCAGCTTACTGAAAACATCATCTTTAAGGTCCATACAAAAACAAACTGGTCTAACACAGACAATTCTGATGCTGACAAGACCCAAGATCCAGCAAATGTTCCTCCTCACAGCGCCATCCTGCCCTCGTCCACAAAATTAAGAACAGCAGGGTTGTCATCAGCCGAATCAGCTGACCTGACTGAAGCCATTCTCATCCTCCCAGAGTCCGTGTCCTGGCAGGTCTCCACATACTGGTGCAACGTGCTGTAATAGTGGTCTTTGTTGCTAAACTTGTAAAGGGAGGAGACCTTCTCCCAGTCCTTGTTGGAAGGGGTGATGATATGTTCGGGTGGTTTCTGGTTGAAGAAGCACGTCAGGTTCCTCTCTGCGAGCTCCTTGGCGTGTTGAGCAGTGTATGAATCCATGAGGTCGCTCTCCTCCTGAGCATACGCCCTCCAGAACTTGAGCTGTAAGTAACTGATTGGGGAGGTGCACCAGGCCACGCAGTTCAACAACAGGTTGGTCAACATGATGGAGGCAATCAGCAGCCAGCCAAGAATCTGTGGTCACCATAGAACACATAGAATGGATTTATAATCAAGTATATGAGATTAAATACAGTCAGTTACTTTGATGTTAATGGCTTTAACAATAACTGAAAATGTCAGCAGGTTAATGCTGAGTGTGTCTGCATCTTTGAAGCTGCAAGATGAGTTCACATGACCAGATAACAGAGAGACACGTGAGCATGTTGCTGGAACTCCAGAGACCAAAGGGAAACGTAAACTAAGAAAATACCTCATAATTTCACTATATTGCTTAATCAGATATTATAGACGTGTGTCTGATGTTGCCAACTCTTCACTCCTGTACACATTGGTGAAGTCTTTCACATTGATATATATATTAGATCTGATGAAACTAAAATGTATTTGACGTCTGCATATGAAGAGTTATGCTTCGGGTGCACTGACCTGAGACTGAGCCCTGAGGTTGAGCAGTACTTCTTCTCTCTCAGCCTTCGGAACACTGCTGGGACTCCCGCAGGGGAACTTGTACAGCTCCGTCTGACACTGTTGTTGAGAGGTAATATCTCCACACAGATGCTTGTTGTAAGCAGTCACATTGGTACCGGTCATCGCACACTCATAGTAGTTCCCGTTGAGGAGAGCCACAGCGATCCAGCTTGAAGGGGCCACCAGTGCGGTGGTGCTGATCTGGAAAAGAATCTTCCCACAGGCAGACAGCTTTCTCCATCGGCAGAGCTTGGCCCTGCGCTGCGGCAGACCCGTGATCAGCTTCCACATCTTCTTACTCAAGATGTAACCAAGTAGCAGCAGAGCAAAAGCAGGCACCAGCAAGAACACCAGGCCATACAGGAGGTTCAGCCTATTGCAAGGACACCTGAACAGCACGTTGGAGAATATCTGCTCCCCTCCAGCTGTTAACAGGGAGACCAAACCGAGGCCAAGGTTGGTCTGCTTGTTGGCAATGTTCACCACTGTGTAGAACTTGTCCATGTCTGACTGCTGTGTGGCAGACGCTGTCACGCTTATGTCAGTGCGTCTATGTCACTCAGCCTTCTTCCCCTTCCTCTATTAGAACCACCAGCACACAGAGGTGCCAGCTATCTTTCACCGTGTTTAATTTCTGGGTATATAGCAACACCTGCAGTTTAAAATTTGTATAGTGTCTTCCACATTGAAAAAATAAATCTAA
>CAAKHC010009367.1:4210-14210 GCA_901007825.1 Macroramphosus scolopax | reverse complement strand
AGCATTGGAGCTGAGAGCCACAGGCAGTGTATGACGTCAGGAAGCACTGATTCAGACCAACACCTTTTTGGGTTTCCTCTTCACCAGAGAAGATTTGTTAGAGATCTTGAGTAACACGAGTCGGGTACTTTAAAACTCAATCAAAGACAGACTGTTGCATCGGTTGATCTATTGCTTCTTTGCCATCACCACAGTGAATGTAGTTGTGCACGCAAATGCAGCATTCCTCTTTCTTATAATGATCTAATTATGGCAGTAGTTTTAAGGGACACTAAGACCACACCAGATAACAACACTCGTCCTCACAGGCTGGGAAATACGACGAGTCTCTCAAACACCTTGAAGCCCTGCAGGAGCTGAACAAAGAGGACTACAAGATCTCCTTGAATAAAGCTGTCGTAGAGTTTTACAAAAGTGGGCAGACTACCACAGGGACTCTGAAGCATACGCTGATGGCAATGAAGAACCAGGTAACTGATAACATGTGGGTCATATTTTCCAATGTGCCTTTCAGCCGATGCTGAATTGCATTTCAGTGAAAGCGCTGCTTCCTTCCATCAGTCACCCTCAACTTGTTCTTTCAGGTTCACACAACAACAGAGGACGTTGACGGGTTGGATGATGTTGAAAATAGTTTGCTGTACTATAATCAAGCCATCATCCACTATCACATGCGACAGTACTCTGAAGCCATCTCCATCGGAGAGAGGCTTTATCAGTTTCTGGAACCGTTTGGTAGGTTGTGATGCTGTTTAAAGGATGAATGAACTAATCCTTTCGTTGACCAAAGACATTTTGATTAACTCATTTGACCGAGGACAAATGCTCTGACAATGTGTGTTTGGCTTTTTCATCCCTCCTTGAGAGTAGATGTATCATGTATGAAAGAGGGCTAATGAGAGAGATGGGCGCAGCACATAAGCATTGGTACTTGAAAGTATGACAACCACAGTTTGCCTTGGAGTCATTGTGTTATTTGTCCTAGAAGAGAAGTTTGCTCAGGCCGTGTGTTTCCTGTTGGTGGATCTGTACCTGCTCACCTTCCAGCCAGAGAAGGCCCTCCACCTCCTGACTGTACTGGACAAACTCTCTGTGCAAGGGAGCAACAAGAATGGCAAAGCAGAGGTACCACATTTCAAACGCAGTCGTCTTTCAAGGAAACCTGGTCACCTTTTCATACTTATATTACTGTCAGTCACAGCCACATTTTACCATGCTCTCCTACTACTGAAGACAAAATCTACCTGACCTCAAATGCATACATTGAATTCAATAGAATTCACTGTTAATATAATCTTTTGTTTGATTACAGAACAACAGCTCGAACAAAGATGGAGGGACCCAGAAGGCGGAGTTCGCAGCCATGATCGAGGCAGCTAAGTCAAAGATGCACCAGGTAAGAGCTCTGATCATTGATCATGATATCCATGGTCTCTCTGTCTTAGACTCTAACCATGACTGTTGTTTCATTTACAGTACAAAGTGAGAGCCTATATCCAGATGAAATCCTCTAAGGCATGTAAAAGGGAGATCAAGTCAGTGATGAACACAGCAGGGAACGTGAGTCTTATCCCGGGTTCCTTCTGCTGTATGGAATTTAATTTGGGAAGTTTTCTAGGTCTGGATATGTATGGAGAAAAGATGTATATATATATTATTTCTTTCCATACTTTAGGCACGATAATCTTCAATATAAAGCATGATAACCATTGTAACTATTGAACTGTATGAGCTACAGTACCTAGCTACATTCTGCTATTATTTGATAACATAATAGCAGAAATAGTTAGTATGTAATTTGCATTTTAACAGTTGGATCTTAAAACCATTTAATTAAATAATAAACATCTAGTTATTTGTAGTTAGATGTCCATTATGGTCTGAAGTTGATCTGATCAGTGTTTCCTGTCTCAGTCTGCACCCTCACTATTCCTCAAGAGTAACTTTGAATACTTGAGAGGAAACTACCGGAAAGCAGTAAAGCTGCTCAACAGCTCCAATATAGCAGAGCACCCTGGACCTATCAAGACAGGTGACAACCACTGCTCCTCTCCTGATCAATGTCTTTCTCTGGCATCAGCACCTACATTTGGTTTGACTTGTCTTGATTCACACTGTTTGGGTGTCATTCAATATGTGTATGTGTATCTTGTCTTATGCAGGTGAATGTGTTCGATGTATGTTCTGGAACAATCTTGGCTGCATTCACTTTGCAATGGGGAAACATAACCTAGGAATTTTCTACTTCAAGAAGGCCTTGCAAGAGAATGACCACACCTGTGCACAGCTGGGAGACGGAAGCAACGGTCAATGTGAGTCACAGCGAGCACTAATCCCTGGCTGAATCTGCGGAGCGTCACTCCGTCCAACTCACCTCCTGTAGGGTCAAAATATAGATTTAAAAAGGCTGCAGATTGCACCTTTTCAGAGAACAGCAGCTCTACAGAACTGCTGTTCTCTGCGCAGGTGTGATCATGTGCAGACTTTTGAAGTGGAATTGTCTGCTTGGATTTACAGTTACGGCAGATTTCAGCTGTTAGCAGGTTCACATCAAATCATCCAAAGAAACCTCTCGACCCACCGCAGCAGCATTATACTCATAATAAAATGAACCGTCAGTGTCCCCACTAGAATCCAAACCCATTACAGCCTCAACACACTGACATGTTCAAACAGATTCTCCCTGTTGGTTGTGAGTTCCATGTTTTATCCAGAGCGACTGAGACACTGTTTCTGAGAAACTGCTATGAAATATTTATTTATTTATACATTTTAAATTCCATTCACCCACATTCTATTTATGGTGAGACAGAAGTCTGAGACACATATCTCAAACCCGGACAGATATAAGCAAACCTTTCTGCTTGCGCACACTGCAGCTGATTTCTCTTTTCAGAGCTTCAGCTCATTGTTTAGCTGCCCAGCTGCAACTTAACTGTTCTCATTGACTTTGACAGTTCCCACAGTCTTGTTTTCTGCTGCAGCCGGCGGCTGCTTTAGGAAGTAAGACTCCACTAGTAATATCTCCAAAAATCCCCAGTACAACACCTGATCCGCACCAAACATTAGATACTCAGCGAATGGCTGGTAAACATAGTGGCGCATTGATCAGCTGGAAGGAGCCAGCTGTTTCCCTCAGGAGTTGGTGGAGAGCAAAAGGAGAAAGAATATTAAATTAAGTTCATCAGCTGAACACAAACACCTCTCGAAATGAATAATAACTTCAGACAATCAATTTAATAGCTGTTGTGTTCACTACTTATTTGTGCTGCTGACAGGTGACCGACAGTCATTTAGATGCAGCTTTGCTATTAACAGGAGCATTTCTTCCTCTGTGTCTTTCATTCACCAGCTAAGAAGTTCGCAGGTATCCCAATGTGCGCTCTACTTGCCAACAAGCGCTATGAACTGCTGTACAACTGTGGCATTCAGTTGCTCCACATCGGTCGACCTCTGGCAGCGTTTGAGTGTCTGATGGAGGCGGTGCAGGTTTACCACTCCAACCCGCGACTGTGGCTGCGGCTCGCTGAGTGCTGCATCTCTGCAAACAAAGGGGTATGACTTCTATCCTGTCAACCATTCATGCTCAGCTATGATATATTGTGTGGTGAGCCTTTTTAATATTCTACTGGATTTATTGATTCTCTTATTCTAAAGCTGGTTTATCAACATGTGATGGTTTATAGTAGAAGAACAACTAGAATGTGTCCTGAGGACCAGTGAAGACGGGTGATGTCACCTTCAGCTGAATTGGAACAATATCTGATTTGAATATGGATATTACTTAATTTAGTATTCACAGGCTTGTGTGGTTCTTTCTCGCGTTATTTATGGTTCGGTTCAATGTGGTTTCAAATGCTATTGAGGTGGACAGAAAATGACGTGAGGTGTTGTCTCTGTTTTTGTTTCCAGGGTTCAGAGCAGGAGAGCAAAGGCTTACCTTGTAAGAAGGGTATAGTTCAGTCTGTAGTCGGCCAGGGGTACCATCGCAAGATCGTTTTGGCATCACAGTCTACGCAGAACACCATCTACAGGTCAGTGTTTACTCCTACTAGCTCATCCTCCATCATTCAACCCCACAAACCAGCATATGATGTAGCAGATGTGATGCATGTTCATACTGACAGCCTGGTTTTCCTTTTGAATGTTTTTTCCTGTTTCTCACAATCTTGAAACTATTATTAGATTTTAAAATACAGTTCCGTCTGACTTTGTTCACGTGGCGTTATTTCAAAATGAAATCACCAGTGTGTAGGACTCCACCTACTGAGCCATTCCTGCTAAATTCTACACACCTGTACTTTAAAATAGAAACAGATTGGTATCCTATTTGTAATAACTGCTTATCCACTGAATGTACTCAATGTGTTTGTACAGCGAGGGCCAGTCAGCAGCTATCCCAGTAGCCAGTATGGAGTTTGCAGCCATCTGCCTGAGGAACGCTCTACTGCTGCTCCCAGAACACCAGCAGCAGGACAGCAAGACAGAGAACGGATCCAAGACCTCCAGTCAGTCAGGGAGCACAGAGAGCGGCAGTGAGAACAGTGACGCCTGCAGGTCAGACACACACACACACACACACACACACACACACACACACACACACACACACACACACACACACACACACATTCAAACACCTGGCCTTCGAGTTATCTAAAGTAGCACTGAAGGGAGCGGATGTATATAAAGACCAGCAGTTACAGAGGAGGTAATAACATTAATCAGGAACACGTGCAAACGTTGATGTTTGTGGGAAAAGACTTAAATATCACTGGTTGTATGTGTGAGTAAAGATGCTGTTTCTGAGATCACAAATGCCTGAGGGCATGTTTGCTTGTCTCGTGGACCCCGAATAATCCGCCATCCGCTTTATACTATTAGCTCTAACTGCTTGCCCTTTGCATGCCCTCGTCACTTCATGGTGGAATCTGACAACCTATCTGTGTACTGACTTTTCCTGTGCCTGAAACAAGAAGAAATGTACAGTTTTCTTCACCAAACCATTGATGAAAAGCATCCTTTTATTAATAATAAATACACTTATTTGAAGACAGGTGTTCTGATGAAGGTTGTCTGTGTGTTTTGCAGTGGGAAAGGTCCGGAGGCAGATAAGTTATTGTCTGCAGCTCCATCGTCTCCTCTCAGAAAACAGGAGGTAGAAAACCTCAGGTAATGACACATTATATCTCCTCTGCTTTTCTCCCCAGACTGTCTGTCATTAGGAACTTTAAATGTCCTGTTGAATCTGACTGATGCCATGTCTCATGTGTAGGTGCTCCATCTTGGCTTGTAGTGCCTATGTGGCATTAGCACTGGGAGACAATCTGATGGCCTTAAACCACGCCGAGAAGCTGCTCCATCAGTCCAAGGTGTCAGGATCCCTCAAGTAATTGCCAGTTCTTTTTCTCAGATCATATAACAGCTTCTGCTCTGCATGTCTGGTTTTGTTCACAACCACTTCAAACCTCATCCTAACTCCTTGATTGTTACTGTTGTTGCTGTTGTCTCCTCCCGCTTTGAGTCACTCAGCTGTCTGGTTTCCCCTCTCTGCTGTGTGTTCAGGTTCCTGGGTCACCTCTATGCTGCTGAAGCTCTCATCTCGTTAGACAGGATCTCTGATGCAATAGCTCATCTCAACCCAGAGAACGTCACTGACGTGTCAATGGGAGTGATGACCAGCGAGCAAGACCAAGGTTTGTCAGCTTACACTTGATGCAGCAGATTTAAACATCACACCCAACAGATTTGACACGTCAAAACAGTGTTATATATGACAGAAGGCGACTCAATGTTCTGACAGCTGCAGATCCAACTGTAAAATGGACTTGGCAGCAAATAAGGACCAAACATAACAACCTCTTCTAAAGTGGTGTGTAGTTGCTGTGTCTTCATCTTTCTATTAGCATGTGGATGATGATGAGGGGAGATGGATAGTGACAGGGCGGCAGCACCTTGGGACAAAACCTGCTGTGGACCAGGTTAAGTTTGCAGCATAAATTACCGTGTTGATCTAGCCTGGTTAAAGGAGAGCGACTTTCATGACACTTCACACAAACATGCCTCACCAACCAACTAATCTCACTCCGTAGTACAAACCCTCACAAGCCAACCAGCCGGAGGGTTGCCCCATGGCTGTCACAACGTTTCATCTTAGATTTCAACAACAAAAAGTAACTGGACTAGACAGTGTTCAATTTTTTTTAGCAAAATAATGTATGAAAATTAATACCAACAACCACAATTATCCAAAGCCTTACTCATGCTAGTAGCCCAAAATCAAGAAAAAAATGACCAAATCAGACGTGTGTGTGTGTGTGTGTGTGTGTGTGTGTGTGTGTGTGTGTGGAGATGTAAGGTGTAGTAATTATATTCCCTGTTTTTCTCAGCAGGATCTGATAAAGGAGACGAGCCTGTTGAATCCTGTAAGTTTATTTATTCAAACTATCTTAAAATGAAAATGACCTTGTGGAAACTTAAATGAAACGGTGTTTCCAAGTTGATTAATGAATAAATAACTATTCAGCATGTCTAGACTGACGATTAAGAAGTGTGAAGGATATTTCTATAAAGTGTCCCATCACGTGTGTCTGCAGCAGGGAAGCAGACGCCTCTGTGTTACCCCAGCAGTGTGACATCAGCTCGGGCCATGATGCTCTTCAACCTGGGCAGCGCGTACTGCTTGAGGAGCGAGTACGACAAAGCCCGCAAATGCCTGCATCAGGTAACCATGGCAACAGTCGGACAACATCAGATACTACTTGTATAATTTTGACAAGTAAGACAAAAGTTATTAGAATCTGAGCGGTAGCAACTGCCATCAAGCCACAACCAAACAGTTATTTGTCTATTCTGGGCTGTGGTAGATGCAACATGGCCGGCAGTGGAAGAGGTCCTGCTTCCTATGTAGGGTGGTCAAAGGGTTCATCCTAGGCCAGGGGGGTCCAAACCTCTGTCAAAGAGAGACAGATTTGACATTGTGAAGATGCCCGGGGGCCAATACTCCCTTCTGACATTTTTTTACCGCAAAAGTTATATACAAGTACACTGTTGTAAAACAATTTTCATTGTCTTTACCTCATGTTCATTTAACAGGAGTTATAAGTAATGCAAAGTTGTCTGTTATCATTAAAGTTTTAAACATGTGAATTTTGCTCTTTTCATGAGATCATTCAGAAAGTAATAGTTTGTGTCACATAAGCAGGAGACGTCAGGGATGTATCCAAATAAGTGGATACAGTGTTCTGGGCGGGATCTCGTCCTACTCTATGAGAGCTTGTGGGAGGGTTCACAGAAAGCCTACAGAGCCAGATAGAGTGGTGCTGCCACCATGTGGTGAAAGGAGGAATTGTAACTGGAAGATTTCTTGTGTTTGACAGTGCTAGCGGGCCATAAATAATACAAGCCAGGGGCCATATGAAACCTATCCAGGGGCCGTGATTGGCCCCCTGGCTGGACTTTGGATATGCCTGTCCTAAACTAATGAAAACATAGTTATAATTATTATAATTTCTACGAGTAATCTGTTTAAGTTCTAAACACTGGACTTTTAAAAGCTTCTCTTTCAGATGGGTTCACGGCGAATTCTTGAGTTGAATGTTCTTTGTGTTGTCTTCATCAGGCTGCGTCTATGGTGAACACCAAGGAGATTCCCCCTGAGGCCATCCTGTTGGGAGTCTACTTAGAGCTGCAGAATGGTCAGCGCTCCCTAATACTACCTGTGTTCCTCTTGAAAACTGGTGTTTATTTATACAAATAGCAGCAGCTTGTCATCATTCATATTTGCTCCACATGGAACCTCAGTACTTTGAGTAGAGACACACAGCTTACTTAGTTCTTTATTGAAATCATCGTGTTCATTCCGTACTGAAGTTATTGTGCACCCTGACTACGCACCGCTGCATTTGAGGCGGTTGCTTCATTTTACTAAATGAAGAAAAAAACATTTTGAAAAGTGTGTTGAACGGAAAAGTAATCTGTTACCTCCAGTACTGAGTTACTGTAACTCAGGGGGTGTTGTATTAGTGAGGGGTACACTCAGGTAATGTTTGTGGTGTTCTCAGGGAACACCCAGCTGGCCCTGCAGATCATCAAAAGGAACCAGCTGCTGCCCACAGCGGTCCAGAGGGTCTCCCCAGACTCCCGCAAGAAGCCCATCCAGCCCATCCAGCTTCCCTCATCCTTCACACAAGTCCAGCGTAAATGAGCCTCCACAGCCACCTCTGACCCTCACAACACAGACACACACAGCCCCGAGGAGCCTTGATATTTATTAAGCTGCTTCCCTCAGCATCAGGAGAGACGTGTCCATGGACTGAGACCAGCTGGAATCACTGACCTTTTATTTCTATTTGACTGGGGAATCTGTGTTGTCTGATCTCTGAAATAAATTTTATTTACTTTATGGCGTGTGTCACCTGATGTTGTTCTTACAGGGCTGTTGACATGCTCGTTCTTGGATGGTGCATCTATCAATAAGTAGTTATACATACAATCACAACAGATTTAATAATAACAATCTGATGAACATAATAACTACTGATCCTCTTTAATATAACAAACCAACCCTGGTGCTGTTTTTACAAACTACATTGCACCCAGTATATAAAAGGTCGCTGGTCTTAGGGCAGAGGTCGTCTCATGGTACAGATTGTAAAGCAAATACTGGCCTGAGATTTGGGGCCGTAGAAGTAAAATTGAATTGGTCTACAAGCACACATTTTTACTGCAGATTAAATGTGCCATCATATGGAAACTGAATATTTAAATGTATGCAATTAATTCATACAATGACCAAACAGACTGCAGATGCGAAGCAATAATATCCTCTGTGTTGAGATGATGACTTCCCTTTGTCTCACGCTGAGCTTGTAAAGGGGTTAAACTAGACATTAATGATGTTTCGGGACATTTACAATAATATAAATCTGATTACGCCTCTTTGGGATTTGTGTGAAGCAGTACTACTTCAAAAGTATCGGTCATAGTTGTAGAGCACATAAAATGTGTTTAACAGCCAGAAGCTGAAACAGGTCAATGCAACATTATGTTGTCTTGTAATTTTAAAGTGTTTGCAGGGCCCAGAACACTGAACTGAATGTGCTTCCTGCATGTTTGGGCCTGATGACTCATTGTTAGCTTTCTCCAGATAAACTTTAAGCCACAGTGGAAGATGATCAAACCTCCAGACTGATGTGGAACCATGAGAACACAACACGAGGACCAGGGACCTGCTCTTCAAACAGTAGTTAACACATTATTATCAGTACTAGAAGTACTAAGAAAAGTTATTCTTACTTTGAAATACAAAACATGATCAGAATTAATTTTATTTGCTGAGTGTTGACTTGCACTTTGATTAGTGGATGTGTTGGGGAGCCTCCCAGCATGCACCGGGGCAATAAAACAATTTAATAATTGCATTTTTTATGTAAGTTCCTTTTGCTGCACTGTTATTGGTGTTATTGGTGTTATTTTCATGTCAATTTCATTGACAGACAAAGCAAATAGGGAGAGAGAAAGAGAACAGAGACAGCTGGGACGCTGATATGTTTCAATCCACAATCCAGTTCTTTCCTACATCAATACGTGTCCCAATAAACAATACAATCTGACAGGGACTCGTCTTCCTGTTTCACAGGTAAAAACGAGACTGCAGGTCCTTCCACATGTGTGTGACAGTACCAGTGTTTCAGTGAGAGGATGTGACAGTAACAATCGTATTATAATCCAGAATCTGAAGGTTTGTCACAGCTGCGTGTCAAACAGCTCCACATGCTGGATCAGTCGTGGTTAGTCCTACCTATATATATATATATATATATATATATATATATATATATATATATATATATATATATATATATATATATATATATATATATATATATATATATACACATACTGTATATACACAGACGTGCAAGTGTATTAGGCATTTCTACATCAAACTAACACAGTATAATTCAGCAGCCCTGCAATAAATCCTTCATTAATTAGG